>PVJH01011347.1:0-69177 GCA_004026705.1 Nesogale talazaci
GAGTCCTATCATCTGTAGTCTTCTATGTTTGGTTACTCTTCCTTTCATCTTGCCATGAGCAGCCATGTCTCTGTCTAATGAAGGTCTAGAAGTGGTTGCTCTAGGAAAGATCATAATCCTGCCAGAGGAAATTATGCTGAGAACAGCCATAACTTTTCTCTTCTTGAATACTCCTCCACGAAGTTGCTTAAGTCCTTGTTGGAACTCAGTTCTCCTGAAAGGAAAAGGGACCAGCTCAACACACAGAAACACATTTTGCTGGAGAATTGTGGGCCAGGACCTGTGCTTGAGTACAGGGCAAAGGTCATTAACTACCAATCCATCCTTCTTTCCCCATCTAACTGCTACCTTCAGAAAGTTGCCCTGTGGGGAGAACATCAATAGCAACCTGAAAAGCAGATGCTTCCTATTTCTTCTTCCCATAAACTTCCTTCTTTTCACATGCCCTGATTGTCCAAGTCTGCATGTCTTCTCCTCCCACATTAAGGCCATTAACTTGGTGTTGTTGGGTTTTCTTTAATTTTCTAACTATGGAATTTGGAGAAAGTTTTTGATCTACTTTCTTGGTGTGACAAGTGAGCATAATGTTATTGTTTTTGTTAGGCGCCATCAAATTGATAACAAGTCATGACAACCCTATAGGGAGAGTAGAAGTGCCCACATAGGGTTCGCTCCGCTGTAACCTTCGTGGCAGCAGATTACCAGGCTCTTCTCCAATAGAGCCATGGGGTGGTTTCAAACCACCAACTTTTCCTTTAAGCTGAGAGCTTAACGACTGAACCACGAGGTCTCTCTGAGGAGAATATTACTACCTTTTAAAGAAGGAGCCCCTCTAGCATCATGAGTAAGTTTTAGCTGAATTGTTGGCAGTTCAAGCCCACCAGTCATTCCATGGGAGAAAGGTACAAATGATAGCCAGTTTCCATAGACATTACAGCTTTAGAAACCCTCAGGGGCAGTTCTACTCTGTCAGAATTCATTCACAGTGGTGTTGGTTTCATTTTTTTATTTTGTTTTTTGTTTTCAAGTTTCTGACACCGTTGAGAGCCATGTTAGTCTGGGTAGACTAGAGAAACAAATTCAGGGGCATTCATATGTGTATAAGAAAAGATTTTACCCCTCCAGACATGAACGTTGAAGACAAAGCGAGTGCATAAGCAAAGGTGGTGAAGAAAGCTGACGGTGCCCAGCTACCAAAAGATATAAGATATATATGGGGTCTTAAAGTCTTGAAGGTAAACCAGCGGCCATCTAGCTCAGAAGCAACAATGCTCACATGGAAGAAGCCCACCAGCCTATGTGATCATGAGATGTCGATGGGATCAGGTATCGGGGATCAAAGATCCAGAGCAAAAAATCATAATGCGAATGGGAGGGGGGGTGTAGACTGTAGGTCCAAGGTCAGTCTGTAAGCAACTGGACATCCCCTTATAGAAGGGTCATGGGATGGGGAGAAGATGAACCAGTCAGGGTGGTTCATAGCACCAATGAAACGTACAGCTTTCCTCTGGTTCTTTTATGCTCCCCCCCCCAACCCCAACCCCAATGTCATAACCCTAATTCTGCCTTTCAAATATATCTAGACAAAAGCATGTACATGGGTACAGATAAGAGCTGGAAACATAGGGTATATAGGACAGATGAACTCCTTGGGACCAATACTGAGAGTAACCATACCAGGAGGGAAAAGGGAAGGTGAGGGGTGAAAGGGAGAACTGATCACAATGGCCTATCTGTAACCCCTCTCAGGGGGATGGACAATAGACAGAGGGTAAAGGGTTACATTGGACAGTGAAAGACATGAAAAATAATAATTTATAAATTATTAAGGTTCACGAGGGAAGGAGAAGGTAGAAATGAGGACCTGATACTAAGGGCTCAAGTAGAAAATGTTTTGAAAAGCATGATGGCAAAAAATGTACATATGTGCTCGAGACAATGGATGGATGTATATATTGTAATAAGAGTTGTATGAGCCCCCAATAAAATGATTTAAAAAAATAAATAAAAGAGCTTCATATGAAAAAGCATCTGGATATTAAGAAAACACCACATCCCAGTTCAATCATCCATAAGTCTGATATTCGTTTGTATGTCTGATACCAATCTATAAAGTCCTCTTCAGACTCATGCAACATATACCATGATGCTGAATGCAGGAAAATCACAGACCAGTGGTTGGAAGTCTTGTAGCTCCAGTGGCATTGTAAGCATCTCAGCGCTGGCAGGGGTCTCCATGTGTTTCCTTCAGCTCCAAAACTCTTGACTATCTCTGGAAAGTTTCATGTGGCTTCTTCTCCAAAATATCTAGCAGGGAAAGAGTCTCATCAGTAGAGAGAAAGAAGAGTGTCTCCCACCTCCAAGGAAGAATACAAGAATTTCCAGAATCCTCAGGAGAAGACTATGCCCACAGACTATGCTCTGACCCGATTGACAGAATAGACGCCACCCCTTCTCTCTGATTCCTCACACGTCCCCACATTGACACCAGATTATGTAACTACCACAAGAGCATGTATTGGTATGTGTGAGAAGTTTATAACAGTACTTAATACATAAGAAGTATTCACTCAATGTTAGCTCTTATGTATTTTGGGTATATTTTTATTTCCCTTCCTATTGAATGATAAGTTTTCTTAGTTCACATAGACATGTGTGGTTATTGGAGGAAGGAAAAAGGGTAGAAAAAAAGGTAAGGAGGATAGAAAGGAAGGCAGGACTTTACAGCAAATTTATCTCTAGAAAAGTTTTCCGTTTCTTCTGAAAATGCTTGTAGATATACACCCTGAGAAAATTCCAGCAGTGCAGAAAAGACAAATCCAATGGCAATTTAGGAATTGCACTTGAAGTTGTGAATGGAAAGACTAGAGCGGTGTTCTCTTTGTTGGCAAACCCTGGTGGAAAATCAATGCTCAACACTTAAATTCATTCTCCCATCAAGACCTGCAGTCACTCTTGATGACATCAACTGCTATTTTATTAGATTCTCATTTTGGCATCCTGAGGGCCTGGTTTATTTTATCCTCTGCATTGGCTGGGTATCAAGTCCATCCTACTTCTCCTTTCCCTCTGATCTTCCCTTATAAAGTTCACAGCATTGTCTCACACCAGTATCAGGCTCCGTTTGCTGATTTCCTTTCAAGTTGTCTATTCTCACTTCTTGTGTCATGGATCGCTCTGTATCCGGAGGGTGGGTTAGGAGGTGGGAGGACAATGTTGTAAAGAGAAATTTCCCTCAAGGAGTAGCTTCTCTTTCTTGACCATGCCTCCATGCACTTAGATTTCTAGCACCCAACACTGCCTCAGGACACGACACCGGACTGACCAGCCTTCGAGCGCCTGCCACCCTCCGTGCTATTCAGAAAGAAGATACCTGTGTTATGGATGCCCTGTAAATAGCCAGGTTTAAAACTTAATAGCACACCATTCCCACTCCTCCAACCCAGGAAGAGCTGATTGGACTAAGGAGAGGCCTCTGGTTATAGAGCAGCCAATCCAAAAGATGAGATATTCAACCTGATTCTCTTTCTTTGGCAGTGTGTGTGTGTGTGTGTGTGTGTGTGTGGTGTTTGTGTGTGTGTGATTTGTAGATTTGTTGTGCTACCAGCACGAGGATGACTGCGGGAGGCATTTACCAAGCAATTGGAAAGCTGCGTCGGCACTTAGAAAGGACAGATCAGGGGTCAGGGTGAGGGAGTCACCCAAAGAAGAGGGAAATCAGAGAAGAAAAGAAGGAAACAAAGGTATAGGAGCCACAAGACAGTCTGAAAGGAAGAGAATAAGCAAGTGAACTGCGACAATGGGAGAAAAGGGGAAGTCAAGGGGAGGGAGACCATCTTAATGAGAAGTGCAGGAACAGAAATGCCAGTGGCTTCCTGGGCCTTGGCTGTGGAATTTGGCAGGAAGGGAAGGGAAAAATGCTGGGGAAAACTTGGCCTGGGTGCAGTAAGGCAGAAGCTGCTAGGAGAGGAGGAGAAGAAAAATGCCAGAGGGCCAAGGGTACTGGGAGTTAAACAACTGAACACCCTTGTACTTCACCGTGAGGTTGAATGGGCTGTAGGACCAATGGCTGTGATGCTGGAGGAAAGAACGTGCTCCAGAGGGAAAGCTTCTGAGCAACGAGGGAAACGATACTGGGAAATGGCCTGACGGTTACTCTGGGATGTTCTCTAGACCATTCACAAAACTTGAAGGATAAAGAACAAGTGCCTTCCTGTGATGGTTAGATTCCATGTCAATTCAAACGTAGCTAGGTGGAGTCCAACCTATCAGATAGGTGGCAGCCTGATGGCCTCTTCTTGGGGCAGGGGTGGTCTTTTGTATAAGAGAGATCCTGAGCAGAACTGAGCTCCCTCTTGCTCCTTTACCCTCTGCTGGGTCTGGATGCTGGGTCTGATTTCTTGACCTCCTGTTGTGCCGCCTGCTAATCCCAGGAGCTGTAAGCAAACTGCAGACCTAGGATTCATTCAACAGACCTCAGAGTCATTCAGCTCTTCGTCCACCAGCCTTCGACTTCTCGCTTTGTGTTCCTCACTTCCTGCAGCGACCTGAGTCAGGAAATGGCTCCAGCTCACATCTGACCTACAAACTTGAACTGGACTGAACACACCTACTTCTGCAATGGTGTAAGCCATCTCTCGATGTAACTATCTTTCTACGTACCATATATACTCGAGTATAAGTCGGTCCGAATATTAGGCAAGGCACCTAGCTTTACCACAAAATCTGCGTAAAAATGTGCTGAAAAGCTCGGCTTATACACGAGGATACACGGTATGTAAAAAGAGCTCTGGTAGCATAATGATTATGCATGTGGGCTGCCAACCACAAGGTCTGTAGTTCAAAACCACTAGATATTCCCTGGGAGAAAGGCAGGGCTTTCTAATCTCATAAAGAGTCCCAGTCTCAGAAGCCCACAGGAGTCATTCTACCTGTCCCATAGGGTCCTCATGAGTCAGCGTCAACTTGATGGCAGTGAGTGCTAAAGGCACACAGACAAGCATCACTATCTTTTGCTTACCAATCTAACACAATTCTTTCTTTTAAAAAAAGAATCAAATAAAGCAGAAATCTCTTAAATAAAAGTGAAAGTCTCCATCCAGCCTCCCTCCCTTAAGATGAAAATGATGCTGCCTTCCAGAGGTTTATGTACATGAAAACAATTTGTTCTTCCTCAAGAAAAAAAAATTAAAAAGAATCAAAACATCCATACTGATGGGCAAGTTTTTTTTTCTTTTAATGTAGTAGTTTGTGGGCCTTTTTCCAGATGTGTACATAGATCACCTTCATCTTTTTTTAATAATCACATGGTATTCCTTTGTGTGGGTTACCGTAGTTTATTTAACTGATCCTCTGTTGATGAATTGTAAGGAAAGCAGTCTTTCCAGCTCTATATTACTATAAAAAATATAATGTGGTATGAATATGCCTAGTTCTTCCACAATTGTGTGAGCATTCCACGGGGGAGAGGGGGAAACCTAATCCATGGAATTTCTGATTCAAGTGTACAAATATTCCAATTTTTGTCAACAGTAACAAAGTACCGATGAAAAGTGTTAAACCCTTCCATCCCCAGAACAGAAAGTGTCTTTTGCCCCCATCATTGCCAAACTGGGTTTTATCAATACTTGTCTTCTTTCCTAATCTTACAGGGGAATGAAAATGCTGTCATTGTCTTAATTTGCTTTATTTATTGCTGGAGAGGCTGGAAATTTTTCAAGCTTTTCACCTTTTTTATTTACCTTCAATTTTTTTGGTGAATTTCTGTAAGTCTACGGCTCCTATTTTTTCTGTTAAGTTGATGGGATGCTTTTTTTTCTCATAGAAGGTGTGGTAGGTCAGTGGTTGATGTCAACTTGAATTTGTATGAAAGTATAAAAGGGAGTCCAATCTGATGGTGCCTCTTTGGGGGTGTGGCCCTTATATAAGGGAGACATTGAGAACTCTCTCATTCAAGTCTCTTCACCTTCCAACTTGCTAGTAGGACAGGGCCAGCCCCACGTGGGCCACCTGACCACAAGAGAGGTCTGCAGACTGCCGAGCTTCCACTGATCTTGGATCCATGTGACTCTGCACCTACCAGCTGGTGTTCTCTGCACTTCACCCTTTTGCATCCGCAGCCTGCTGCTGCAAGCATCTGAAGACAGAATGATGGACTCGCATCAGACTCAAGAGCTTCTGTTAGATGCCTTCGTGATCTATGATGTCTTCTGGATGCAATGATCCTTCTTATGCACCATTGAGTGTCACTGGTTTTGTCTCTCTAGACAACCCTGACTGACGCAGGAAGATGTCTCAAAAAAGGTCATTGGAGGTCGATTCTAGGAAGCATCTCCAGTCTCCTGTAGCATAGGCAGAGATGGACAGCATCTCCAATCATTAAGGAATTCTCACTGCTCATGTTGGCAAAGGGGATAGCTAATGAAGGAGAGACAAACAGTTGCGGTCGTTGTTTTGTTAGCTGCTGTTAAAGCGGGTTCTGACCGATGGAGGTTCTATGAGTTACAGAACAAAGTATGGCCAAAAGGGTTAGAACATTTGAGCTGAGGAGTTTGTTTTTTTTAATCCCTCACCATACACTCACTCATTCTTCAAAGGTAGCCAGGGCTGTCCCACGAGAATTTTGTTAGGAATAATTACTCCATTCACCCTACACCTGATTTGCCCCTGAACATGTTTTATTTTTCTTCTGGCTTCAAAAGTCAAAGAACATTTCAACTATGAGTACAAGCTGAGTCTCTCAAGGATGCCAAAAACTGCTGTTTTGATGTGGTGTGAGTGGAAGAGTGCAGAATTCTTCAGGGAAGGATCAGAAATGGAAACGCTGCCTTCTGAAGTGTACGGGCCTCATTGAAGGATATGTGGAGGAGCAATAGTTTCACACTTTGATGTTTTTGTTTAATAAAGCTTGCTCTTAATTTTACAAATACGTTTTTGTTTCCCCTCCCCAAATTCCAAAAGTTCTTTTTTATTTTATTAAGGGTCTTACCTGGACTTGGGCAGGAAACATGCATGTGTGGAGGGGCAAAGCAGGAGTAAGGGGGACAATCATGGTACCATGCTGCTAGCATGCAGTGTGGAACAGCCAGAGAGATTGTCCTTCACCTGGTTCTGGAGTCAGAGTGACATGTGTGCAGGTACCAGCACGTTAGAATCTCCGTGGTGCCCAGAACATCACCTTGGGCAGGCGCTCAGTCAGTACTTATAGAATTCCATTATAAAATATAGAGAGCAAGTTCCCCAAAGTACTCAAGCAAGGACAGACCTTAAAAACCTGGGGTGCATACACAGGTCCCTTTGGGGCTTTGTTCTTAGACTGTGGTTCTCCCCAGTGGACTTTTTTTTCTTTTTAAAGATGTTTAAGGTCTTCCCCACCTAGTCCACCCTTGCTTCTTTCCTGCTGACTGGTTGCAGGAGCCCCAAAGTCACTCCCTGCCACAGCACTGTAAGACTGTGGGCAATAGTTCCGTCTTTCTGAAGTACCAGCTGGTCGGGAGGCTCTCTGGCAACTGATTAGTCCATATGCCCGCCCTGCCTGGCTGGTCCTGCACAAATGGCTGAACACATGCCTTTCCCAACGAGGAAAATATGTACAATTTCATTCCCAAGTTATGTTTCATGTTTACAACAGTCCTCTCATCATCGTTAGTTGGATTAAATTTAGTGATTACAAGGATTTTTGTTTTTATCAATAATACCCTTGATCTTAAAAAACAAGAGCAATTTAAACAGACCCAGATGCTCTAAACTCCACCACATGTTTGTTGTATTTTTTTAATCGCATTGTATTCGAGGTTGTCATTTAAATCAATTAAATATGAACACTGCTCCTATGGCCACGCTTGCCCAGTTTCTCCACCAACCCTGCACCGTGCCCAGTCATGCACACGCAGAATCTCCCAAGAGAAACATATCACATCACTTGTGATGCTGTCCTCCACATACCCAGGTAAGAGATATGGTCCCCTCCCAAACCCAAGCAAGAGTCAGCACGTCAGCCAGGGAAGACTTCTTTTGAATTGTCAAAACCACTGTATGCTAAGTTGTTGCTCTGTTTGTCATCTTTCAGGGAACGATATTTTTTTCTCCTTTGAGGTGAATTGTTTGCTTTCATTATTCTCACTCTGATTATCAGCAGCCCCTCTGTCAGTGTAATTCAACCAGCACTTACTGAGTGTCCATTGGCTTTGGGTACACATTTCTATCCACCACTCACAGTGACTTCAGCTATCTCGGTTCTGCCCAAGTGAATCCTTGGAAAAGAGGCTGAATAGGGGAGAAAGATCTGAAGCACTACAGTATCAACTGTGTTTATAAGCAGGGGAAGACCATTAATTGACTTTGGCATCAGTCTGTGACCTGGGACATATCATCTAGCCTCTCTGTCAATTTCGAACACAGGTATCTCAAGCCTTCATGAGAGAGAATCCCTTCAACATGTTGGTGGGTAACACTGCATATCCATCTTTCAACCTCATCATGCAACCTCATCTTTCAACCTGTCCAGCACCAGAGCTTCTTCCAGAGACCCTGAAGCCTTCTGGATGGAGTCAGGGAGAGCTAGCTACTTGATCCTGGGGTTAGAAAGATAGGATCAGTGGAGATCAAGGTGGGAAGGCCCTTGGAATGACTCAAGTTGACCGACAAGGGCTTCTTGACTGAGAAGCTCATCCTTTTGAGAATCCCTTTCTTGAATGAAGTCTATTTGCAGTTTTATGTCATTACAGAGCTTCTGGTCTGGCGTCCCAGATCCCTCAGTACCTGACATTCTGGCCTGCTCATGCTTTGAATCATTTTCAGCATGAGAATGGCTTCCGTGAACTAAGGAACACTCCCTCCCACCCACTGGATGGTCAAGTGCACAGACTGGCCAGCTAGAATAAGAGGACAACCCGTAACCTGAAAGGGGATTTCGCCTCATCACATGGAGAGGAAGCCTCAAATCTCACCCTCATCTTCTCAGCTGGCCTCCAATCAGCCAAGGGTGCTAGCCAGACTTTGCTATGGGAAGAACTGGGAAATGGTGAGTGGGCGCAGGGGACCTTGTGCTGTAACTTAATCTGCTGTCAAGGGTCAAGTGCCTTCCCTCGACAGCCAAAAGGCCACTTCAAAGTTCAACAGAGTCCCTTTGTCATCTGTGTTTGTTAACTGCTGCACCAAGCATCATAAAGGAGAAACTCATAGCTGCAGGCAGGCCTGCTGCTAACTCTTTGCACTCCAATTTGTATTATGGCAACCGATACTTTCTGTCAGAGCCTAATGTAAGCGGGGCATAGATTGTCTCATAAAATCATCCTAGTCCATCAAGATCATTGGTCTTATTTTCTTCGTTTTGGCAAGGTGACTTGTGCTGAGTGAAAGGAGGTAAGATTCCAACACAGTCATCGTCCTTTCACCACTAAGCCTCCATTTGAACAGGGTTATCATTTGAGGTTTGTGTGGTAACTGGTGCCAGATACCCAATGTGGCTGGCAAGAAACACGTGAGTTGATACATACAAGAGGGGCTTCAAAATGTTCACAGAAAGATGCCCTTGTTTTTCCATTTTATCTTTCCATGCACTTGTTGACAGTAAGTAGAAGGTTTGTATTTATTGGAAGATGTCTAGCGGAGCTTTGAGAAATGTGTGTGGAGCTAGCCCCCACCCCCTTGAGGGGGGCAGGAAGCAGAGTCCCTGGGGGTCCCAGCAGCAGACTCCAGAAGTCTTTTCTCCAGGTCACTTGGCACTAACTCCCATTTCCTATAGCTCTAAGTTGCAAAACTCTTAACAGAAAAACAAACCCCTCAAATCCTCTTCATAGTGAGCCCACCTGTGCCAGAGCAGAACCCCATAGGGTTCTCTCCCCAAGCCTTTTCCCACAGAACCGCTAGGTGGGTTCAAACCCCCAACCTTTAGGTTAATAGTCAATGGCAAACCACTTGCACCCCCCAGGGACTATAGAAATCTTAGGAGGAAAAAAAATGGTAAAGCTGGCTTGGGCAGATGTACAACTTAAACCAGTCAACTCTGGCCAGGACCAGAAGCAAGAGCAATGGGGATGGCAGGGAGGGGTGCTCTAGAAGTTTCTAGAACAAAGAAGGATCATTATCATTGTAGGGAAGACAGCTCCTTCTCTACTTCTAAGAAGGTCGACAATAATGTCAGAAGGGGTGGCCAGAAAGGTTATGAAATTGGCCTTCTCAGAGACATTGGACAGTGTAAGACATGGCAGAATAATAATAATTTATAAATTATCAAGGGTTCATGAGGAAGGGGTGGTGGGGAGGGAGGGGGAAAAGCAAGGAGCTGGTACCAAGGGCTCAAGTAGAAAGCAAATATTTTGAGAATGATGATGGCAACGAATGTACAAATGTGCTTGACACAATACATGGATGTGTGGATTGTGATAAGAGTTGTACAAGCCCCCGGTAAAATGATTTTAAAAAGAAATATCCCTTTTCATACTAAACCTACTGCTATTTAGTTGATTCCAAGTCACTGTGGCCCTGTAAGACTGCACAGAACCACTCCATAATGTTTAGGAGAAGAGACGGGCCTGATGAGAGCAGATCATGCCTCATCTTTCTCCCAAGGAGGGGTGGTGGGTTTGAACTACTGACCTTGTGGTCCTGGTTGGTATTTGTACCTCAAAATCAAGGCAAGCCCGACCCAATTCAATCTGACCAAGCAGACTGCCTTTGGCTCCAGCCCTTTCCTGTCCACCTGGAGTATTTTCTCTGTGCATTTGCGCGGTGTTTCCTCATGTCTGACCCAGCCTTTCTACCCACTCCACAACACCCCAAATCTCCCCTCCTTTCCATGATCTCATCCATCTTCCAAAAAAACTTTTCTAGGGTCTTCTGTGCCCCTCTGGCATAACACTTCAATAAAGTAGAATAACACTTACCTGTGCCTATACATTACCCCTTTGATTACATGCTGTATCATTTCCTAGTTCTTGATCTTCTTTCTGCCAACTAAAAAGACTCTTTAAGAGCATATCCCTTCTGTTCTTAATTTCTTAAGGAAGCCAAATGTATGAGAACACTGCCAACCAAACTCACCGTCATTGAGCTGATGTTGACCCAAGACTATCTGCTTACAGGAGTAGAAAACCCAGTCTCGCGCTCAAAGAGGTGCTGGCGGTTTTGATCTGCCAACCAGGTGGATAGCAGCTCAACTGGTAACCACTATAACACTACACACCAGGACTCTACATAACGTATTTCCTATTTACCTCCACACAAAAATAAAAATAACCACAAGAAGAGTATCTTTGTCTACAGCCTCTATGAAAGGCTGTATGTGGATTCTCCCATTTGCTCCTCACAAGTGCTTTGCACGTGTGGCACAGAAGACACTCTTCCTGCCTCTGGGGCCCCAGCCAGAGCCCAGAATCATCTGCTGGTGGATAGCGGGCGTTAGCCAGAGCGCTCACAAGTCCTCTTGGCGTGTAGCTTGGGCTTCCTCACAACGTGGCAGCCGCAAAACAGTTGAGCTTCTTAGTGGGTCAACGCTCTGAAAGTGAGTGTCATATCTGAATTTCTAGTATTATTGGTGAAAGAACTGGGGAAAGGATAATGGCAATGGTTGCCCAATACGATGAGTGTGATCAATGTCACAGCATCACACATGCAAAAATTATGGAATTGGCAAATAGTTTGATCACTTTAAAAAAAAAACATTGTATTGGGGGCTCATACAACTCATCACAGACCATTCATACATCCATTGTGTCAAGCACATTTGGACATTTGTTGCCATCATCATTCTCAAAACATTTTCTCTCTACTTGAGCCCTTGGTGTCAACTCCTCATTTTTTCCCTTCCCTCTCTGGTACTCCCCTCTTTCATGAACCCTTGATAAGTTATATATTATTATTATTATTTTGTCATGTCTTACACTATCCCACATCTCCCTTCACCCACTTTTCTGTTGTCTATCTCCCAAGGAGGGGTTATATGTAGGTTCTTATAATTGGTTCCCCCTTTCTACCCCACTTTCCCTCCACACTCCCCGTATCGCCACTCTCACCACTGGTCCTAAAGGGATCACCTATTCTGGATTTCCCATTCCTATCTGTACCAGTGTATATTCTTTGGTCTAGCCAGGTTTGTAAGATAGAATTGGAATCATGATAGTGGGAGAGGAAAGGAAGCATTTAAGAGCTAGAGGGAAGTTGTATGTTTCATCACCACTACACTGCACCCTGACTGGCTCATGTCTTCCCCACAACCCTTCTTTAAGGGGATGTCCAGTTGCCTACAGATGGGCTTTGGGTCCCCATTCTGCACTTCCCCCTCAGTCTCAATGATATGATTTTTTGTTCCTGATACCTGACCCCTTCAAGACCTCATGATCATACAGACTGTTGTTCTTCTTCCATGCGGGTTTTGTTGCTTCTGAGCTAGATGGCTACTTGCTTACCTTCAAGCCTTTAAAACTCCAGACACTATATCTTTTGATTGCCAGACACCACAGCTTTCTTCACCACACTTGCTTATGCACCCATTTGTCTTCAGCGATCATGTAAGAAAGGTGAGCACACAGTGTACATCACTTTTTAAAATTGTGATATATCACAATATGTATAATAAATAGATAGATTGATAGATAATAATTATTTTAAGTGGGTATCCTGGAAGAACCAGGAAAAAAACTATATGATCTTACCTGGACAGGTCTTAAAAATTGTTCTTTTTTGGTTGCACTTCACTGGGGACAAGTGAGGCCCTAAGAATAGCCCAGATTCAAGAGTGAGGGACTTAGGTTCCACCTCTCAGTAGTAGAATTGTCAATGAATTTGTCCCCAATATATTTTTTAATTGCCACAATTTCTCATTTGACAAAATTTGAGGCCATCTGGATGGCTACAAAATAGCACAGTCAGAAGTCGTGCCCTTCTTCCTGTGCAGGGTTCATTATCTCCCTGGTACATGCCAGATAATGCATCAGTACTCCACAGGGAAGGGAGGAAGTGGGGGGACCAAGAGGGAGAGGGAGGAGACGAGGAGCCATAGAGTGATCTCGGGACCCTTTTTGATGTCTTCACCCTTCCATGGGTCCCTTGGAAGAGCGCTTTGGACTTTCACCACAGTTTAAGAGGTGTCTGCTTTCTCAGAGCTCAGAAAGAACTCTGTTTATAGAAAGAAAGAAATAAGTAGATCGGTGCCAGATGTGTGTTTTATATGAAGCAAGATGCAGAGAGGTGTACCTGCGGCCTATCTCACGTATCCTCAGGCCTTGCAGAAAGGGCCGGGATTGGACCCTTTAGAAGAGGACTGAGTGTTGGCTGGTACAGAGGATGAAACTGAGGAGCCCTGGCAGTGTAGTGGTTACAAGCTGGGCTGCTAACTGCAAGGTCAGCAGTTTGAAGCCACCAGCCACTCTGTGGGGAAAAGATGGAACTTTCCACTCTCATAAAGAGAGACAGCGGGTGAACCAACCATGTTTTGTTACTAAAAATCCATTATAAGTGAAAGAGAGTCCCACTGGTTTTAATATAATAGTCTAAAAAGGATTGATGAAGTGATCATTTGTCAAGTTTGAGTGTTGTATTAAAAAAAGTATACTCAGTTACCTGGAATGATATTAAAATTGTTTTCTCCTTCACTCAAAAAATAGCCACTTAAAATCAACTTAAAGTTAATCTGCCTGCCTGAGCATGATGCAATTTTAACAGCCTGTCTATGTGGAGTCAAATTGGCAGTACCTATTTGAAAGATTGTATAGAGACTTTATGGGATAATGGGTTTGTTAATGAGAGAGTGCATGTGGCTGTATAACTGGACAAACAAAATCAATATCACTAAATTGTGCATTTAGAAACTATGTTTTACTATGTATGCTCTCAACAAAATAAAATTAGAAAACTCTTCCCTTTAAAAAAAAAAGAGTTACAGTTTCAGGGATTCATAGGGGGCAATTCTGCCCTGTCCTTTGGGGTCACTATGCGTCGGCATTAACTTGATGGCAGTGAAATTGGTTTTTTTGGTTCAGGGGAGGAGGGGAGACTTGAGCCTGGGAGATGAGTCCAAGCTCTGGAACTAAAGACTACACCTGCGGTTAAACCTGAAGGCTAGGACCTGGGGCTGGGGTCTTGGAACTGGGAACTGAGGCTGAAGGCTACGGTCAAAGGGCTAAGAACCAAAGCTGAAGCTGGAAATTGGAGCTAAGGACTGGAGACTGAGTCCCATAAAACTCTTTGGCATTTGCCAAGTAGATATGATACCCAAGCTCAAAGCCTGGGCATCTCTTCACCCGTCTGTTCAGCACTTGGCTCTAATCACTTAGGTTTTATTATTGGACTCATCACCATATTCATATAGCTAACATTTAATTGATTCTAATTGTAAGTTTCCTGAGAAGCCTTGATTTATTTTTTTACAAGTTGTAATTAACTGAAGCACTTAAATTAAAACAATTATGTAACCACAGACTTGCCTTCCTTGTACTGTGTCAAAAAGAGGGCTTTGTACAGAGCACAATGTGTGGAGACTCATATTTCAAAATTGAGGTCAATATCTATTTGGAAAGGAAAGCTAATTAACAGACTCTCACCTGTAATGGCCAGACGTATTCCCATTAAGAATGCAATTCTTCTTTATCAGCATTCTCATTCAGACATGTTAATAAAGCTACCAATGAATAGAATCATTAACAAAATAAGTCAGGGGCCCCAGATGAAAAGGGGAGGTTGTTGCTGTCTTCTGGTGAAGGCAATGATATACAAGTTAGAGGCAGTTTCTAAGGCAGTCCAGTAAGATGGAATCCTCACACCTGCCCTCGGGTGAAGCTCTGCCTGCAGTGAGTGAGATGCAAGAGACTGTCATTCCCTCTCCACTGTGTCCAAATGGTGTGACTCTGAGCAGGGGATTTTCTCTCTCTGAGTCTCGATGTCCTCATTTATTCACAGGGAATAGTGGATTATATCCACCTTGTAAAACTGTTGGGATTGCTGGCATCTGTCACCACTCAGAAGGGAGCTGCTGCTGCAGGCTGTATCAAGCAGGAGGTGGGGGGATCTCCAGGGACTGAGTCTCAGGAAGCCTGGGGGTTAGTCCCATCAGGCCACTTGCCAGCTGTGTAACCTTGGGCAAGTCCCTCCCCTTCTCTGACCCTCTGACTTCATCTGTGAATAAAGGCCACTGGGCATTCACCCCACCCCAGTGGACCACTCTGACATACTTTCAGACTAAAGCCAGGAGGTGAGCTACCAGGATTCTCACACACTGAACCAGGGATGGAAACTTCTCAAAACCAAGGATTCTGTCTGCCCAAGGTCATGGCAAAAAGTGGAGTGAATTCTGGACTCCACTTCTTTCCCTAGAAAGCCTTATCAGAAATGCTCGAGATTGCTCATATGTAGACCCCAAGCCTCTCGAAGGATCCTAACCGATTGTCATTGGGCCCACATCAGTGCTGGTGATGCCTAGGAACCCTGTGAGGGTCAAAGTAGAAACGTGCTCCTTTGTGTCTTCAATGACTGATTTTTTTTTTCTGAAACACATGGCCTAGGCATGTCTTCCAAGGTGCCTCTCGGCATACTTAGACCCTCAGCTATTCAGCTTCAAACCTACGCACCATTTGGACTACCCAGTAACTCCCTGGAATTCCCCCAAAAAAGATCCCAAAGCACTTGTATATTTGAGATGCACTTTCAACAGTGTTACCATCCATCTGTATGTAGGTGGTAAGGTGGGGAGAAAGGCGCTTGAGCCCCAACTCAGGCCCCACCCCCGCCACCACCTCTGAGTCCCTACCTGAGCCAGACCCATCTCAGCTGTGTTGCCTCACCTGTCAAATGGGAGCTGGCAAAATGACTTCCAAACTTCCTTGGGCTCTCCAGTTGTTCCTACATGTAATTTTGGTTTTTCTTAGTCCCCCCTTCAAAATCTCTGCTGTATTGTTTTCACAAAGTCAAAGACCCTGCTTCACATTTATTTCATGGAAAGGTGTTTTTTATCCAGCTGAACTGGCACTTTGGTATCTGTCTCTAGCAATGGGGATGGCCTTCTGTCTCTGACCAGCCCACCTTCTTCCCATGGCTGGTTCCCAACCTCGTGAGGTATTGACCAAGAGAGATAATAAATGGGCCTGCAGCACAAGTTCAGCTGCATGCACATGTCATTCCACAATGCTTTGGGGATTAGGAGTCATGAGAGGGGAGAGAGTGGGTAAAAAAATGAAGGAGAAAAACTAATGAGGAGGGGTAGGGGAAGAGGAAGAGGAAAAGATGGAAAGAAAGAGGAGAAAGGTGGGCTGAGCCCCGGTGGTGTAGTGGTTGTTCGCGGGACTGCGGACCACTGGGTTGGAGGTTCAATTCCTGCTCCATGGAGCAAAGGCTGGGCTTCCTACTCCCACACCAGAGGGCAGTGATGCCCAAAATAGCAAAAAAAAAAAAAAGAAGAGAAAGGGGAGAAGAAGGATGTGTTAGTGTCTTATTGCCCTGGTAACAAATCACCACAAATCTTAAGGCACGCCAACTTATTATCTTACAGGTCACAATTCCAAGATGTCTTTTACTGACATAAATCCAAGGTATTGACAAGGTTGTAATCCCTTCCGGAGAATGTAATGGAGAATGTACTTCCTTGCCTTCTCCCGCTTCCAGAGGTCACCTCTGTGACCCCCCCCCACAATCTCCATCTTCAAAGCAAACAGCAAAGCATCTTCAGACATCTCCTTCTCTCTGACTCTGATATTCCCACCTCCCTCCTCTAAGGATCTTCATGATTCCTCTAAAATAAATCAATGGTTTCCAACTTTCCTCACACCATGTCTCCTTCATACACTTCCTCATGTGGTGGTGACCTCCCAGCCATCAAGTGATCTTCGTTGCTACTTCATAACTGTCATTTTGCTGCTGTGATGAATCAGATGACCCCTGTGAAAGGATCATTCAACCCCCCAAAGGGGTCGCAACCCATAGGTTGAGAACCGCTGTTCAGAATCATCCAGGATAACATCCCCATCTCAAGACCTTAATTCAGTCACATCTAAAAGTTTATTTTGCCATGTCATGGTCACATCCTCTCATACTCTCTGGGATTTGGATTTGGACCTCCTTGGTCCTAAGCTCATGATGACCCCATACACAACAACACATAAAGTTGCCCAGTCCTTGGTCATCCCCACGATGGATTTTGAAGTCAACAGTCATGATCCCCACAATTTTCACTGGATAATTTTCAGAAGTAGATCGCCTGGCCTTTCTTTCCAGCCTATCTTTCTTCTGAAACCCATGCACTATCATTAAATATGCATGCTTCCACTGACAGAGGAAAGCTATACAGATGGTGGCTAGACTTGAGTTCCGTGGTCCCCCCACAGACTCTGAGAATTCTACCAGGAAACTACCATTGGAAGAGCTGATGGCGAGGGGCATGTGTAAGGGGCCATTGTGCTGTCTACTGCTGAGAGAAAGGGGGAAGGAAAAATAGATAGGAGAAGGAAGGGAAGGAGAGTGATGAAAATGTTCCCATTGAGGAAGCTTGAGGAGGTCACTAGTTCTTCCTCTGAGTTCTGGGAACAGGTGGGATCCCAGAAAACCATCACAAATACTGAAATCCTCCAGAGAAATCCTGGGCTTGGCTCCATGGGAGACAAAAAAAAAAAAAGAATAAATGACTTCGGCTTTTCCTCTGATCAGACCAAGTTTGCCAGGCTTCTCTGAGTCCCCCGGATGACTTGGTGGTGAGATGTCTGTGTACCAGCAGGCTGAGAGCTATCTGGGGGTGGTGATGTAGGAGCCTGAAGGTGGCTCCTACAGTACTCAGTACTCAGGATTGTCCAGTACTCAGGATAATCCCTCCACCAGTCCCCCCTAGTACCCTTTACTGCCATCTCTATTACTTGTTCCCAGTGGGTGAAGACACTGCACCATCAGAAAATGCAAGGACTTCTGGCATGGGTGTTACACATCGAGTCATTTGCAGACACTAGCATTTTCATGGAAATTCATTTAACAGAGTGCCAGGAACACACTTGGAAGACGAGGTATTGAGCCTCTCCCAAAGCCTGGAGCACCCTGGAGAAAGTGCAGACTGAAGCAAGGTGTTCTGGGTGGCTGCGGGAGGGTTCTGGAAGGAAACGGTCGAGAGACATATGTAGTCAGATGCTGTTCTGTTCATCTTCTATTGCTGCATAGCCTGTTACCACAAATGGAGCAGCTGTCAACAGCACAGATTCATAACCTCACAGTTTCTGTAAAGCAGAAGTCTGCCTGGACTCAGTCGAGTCCTCTTTTTAGAGCCTTACAAGGCTGACATCCCGGTCAGTGTGACTAGGTTTCTTCCTGGAGGCTCTGAAGAATCTGCCTTTATGCTCATTCAGGTGGGTGGTGGTTATATGTTGTCCTCAGTTGGAAGGACTGAGAAGGACCCTGTCTTCTGGCTGACCCTCTTCCAGGGACTGTTCTTTGCTCCTGAAGTCACTCACATTCCTTCTCATGTTTTCCACGGAGCCCCTCCAGCAATCATTGGTCAAGTCCCTCTCCTGCCCCACCTCTCTGACTCCAGTCAGAGGAAGCATTCTGTTTTAAAGAGCTCAGGTGATTTGATTATTCTCATCTGATGAATCAAGATCATCTCCCTACCATCATCTCATGTCTGTGACCTTAGGTAGGTCTGTAAAGTCCTTTTTGCCATGCAACGTACTAGATAAAAGGTAGACATCCTTAGAAGTTATCTGTCTACCACAGTCACCAACAATATCGTCTTAGTCCCTAATTGACAACTCATCCTTGCAACTAGCAGGGCCATGAGTTCTCGTTACTCAGAGAGAGGCAGGTGTCAAACATAGATGACAGCATCAACCCTGCACAGAGGAAGGACACCAGGTTTTCAACATGCCACCTCTCTTCGGCCTCACCCCGGCTCTAAAGGGAAATATTTACATTTATGTGGGGGGTTGTGGTTTTACTATGTAACAGAAGGACTCTGCTTGCCCAACCTCATGAGATAGCTACAGCATACTGGTCCCCAATAAACCCCGTGAATTTGTATCTGGTTGTCTTTTAGAGTCAGTAACAAACTTGTTGACAAACAGAGGATGACAAAGAAAACAGAATTCACATTTGTTAAGCACCTGCTCTCCTCTCAACTTACACCAAGAACAACGGGCTCAGAGAGTTGCAGAAGCTCCTTCAAGTCAAACCCAGGAAGGGTAGTGCCAAGTCACCCTCATCGGTGTCTGACGGCCACCTCACCAAAATTATACTACATACCCCAACACTGAAGATGGTGATCTGCCTCTGTCACCTGGTTAGGCCACCTAAGCAGAGACCTTGAGCACAGAGCATTCCCTGATCAGGAGACTAGGAATATCTCTCAGTGACTAGAGACAAATCCAAGGACACACGTGTGTAAGAGAAAGCTTGATATCATAGAGTAATTGTACATTGAGAAAACATCCCAGACCAGTCCAGACCAAGTCCATACAGCTGATAGTAGTCCATATGTCCAATATTAGTCCACAAATTCCTCTTTAGACTCATGCAGCATATTCAGTGACGTCGAATGCAGGAAGATTATTGGCTTGTGGATCCAGTGCAGGTGGAAGCATCTCAGCACTGGCACAGGTGTCCACCACAGGACTCACACAGATCTCAGCATAGCCCTACATGGCTTGCCAAAAGGGAGATAAAGACACACACACAGAGAGAGAGAGAGAGAGAGAGAGAGAGAGAGAGATGCCTTCTCTGATGGCAGAATCAAGAGAGTTAGTTCCCAGAATCCTTATGAGAAACCCATGCCCACAAGGAGACATCATCAGGCTGTGACCTGATTGACAGGCTAGACTCCACTCCTTCACTCTTCCTCAAGTTGACATAAGAGTGTGTAACTACCACTCTATCTATCTATCTATCTATCTATCTATCTATCTATCTATCATCTATCATCTCCTTCCAAGTACCTGTCCCAGGCACACAATAACTCTTTCTGTGTCTTACTCCCATATATTGCATGGTGCTGTTTTTGGGGGGTTTTTTTTGCATCACTGCCCTCTGGTGGTCGTGGGAGCTACCCAGCCTTGTTCCTGGAGAGCCACTGCTGGATTTGAACCGCCAAACCTGTGGGCCGCAGTCCTGCACTCAACCACTATGCCACCAGGGCTCAGCCCGTTTGCATGGTGCTGTTATGGCTCAACTTGTGTCCCTCCAAAACATCATATCAGCATTATTTAATTATTCTCCATTGTTGTAGCTAACCCATGTGTTGTAAATCTTCTAATGATATACTTCGATGGTATTAATGAGGCCATTTTAAAATTAGTTATGCTAATGAAGCAAGATGCAATCTATAGGTTGCAACTTGAGTCATCAATCCCTTTTTCAATAGAAAAGGCTGTAAACCTGTGAGCAGAAATCAGAGGGATTTACCGTTCCAAGAAAGAACTGAAAGAGGAGCATGCCCTTTGACGGTAGGGTCCCTGTACTCCCCTTCTAGACCCAAGAGTAAGATTGAGGCCAAGCCTCATTGGCACATGGATTACTGGGTTCACACAATGTAACATTGGCATGAGGTAGAATTAGAAGCCTCTTAGGAGAAAAAGAAATTCAGCTCAATAAAAGTTTGACTCAGGGGCCTGAACCCCGGTGGCGTAAGTGGTTGAGTGTGGGACTGCGGCCTGCGGGCTTGGCGGTTCAAATCCAGCGGCAGCTCTCAGGAGCGGCACTGGGTAGCGCCCACGACCACCAGAGGCAGTGATGCCAAAAAAAAAAAAAAAAGTTTGACTCAGGATTCAAAATGAATCTGTATCTGAACTCACAACTCTAGAAGAAAGAAAAGCTACATCTTAAAGAGGAAGAATGAAGTAAAGGAAGAATGCCAAGAGAGACAGATAGACAAACAGACAGGCAGAGAAAGAAGACATTCAGGAGTCAAAAGAATTCAGGGGGCAGCACACTTGGAGCTTCTCTATCTTTTGGTCCTTGTTCCCTTTGACCCGCTGAGAGCCTGGCATTCCTTAGAGAGCTGTGTGTTTTGTAATCAGCAGTTTCTGGCCTGGAAACGGTTTGCAATTTCTCTAGAAGGAGGTTCAATGTTTGCTCTTGCCATTCTAGACAAAGAAAGTCGATACTGGGCCTGCTAGACTTGATAATCTGGACTGCACCAGCAGCTGGACCAAGGCCTCTCCCTTGCCCAGAGCCGCTGATGGAAGCTGACCCCTGGGTCTGCCACATGGGTCCAGACCAGAAGAAGGGCTTCACCCGCTCCCCCTGTGAGGAACAGTGAATTTCAATGAGGTGTGCAAGCAAGATCCCTGCAAAGGGATTTGAGGTGAAGGTCCTGGAAGGGAAAGCGTGGGATGGGTGGAAGACTGTGTGCATCAGCACAGGACAAGGACATCCTCGGCAGGCTGGCCCTGCGGAGTCTCCGCTTCCTACCTCTGCCTCCCAGCCAACTGAGAGGAGTAAGGGACTCTGATAAAGTCAGTTGCTCCTCCTCCCTGATGTTGCTTTCTGACACATAAACTGAGCAAGCCGATGGACAAGCATCCCACTGGGACTCAGTGTACAGGGAGGCTCTGTGGGGCACAGAGCAGGGCAAGACTGAAGCCCCAGCTCTTGACCCAGCTCCAGGGCTCCAGGCAAGGTCACCAAACCAACAGGGACCCCACCACTGCCCCAACCAACCCTCAGCCCACTCCACTCAATGAGTTCGCCTTTAAGACACATGTGCATCTAGTATTCCCTCAGCAGAAGCTGGCTGCCGGTGGAGGTTAAAGCCCCCAAATCAAACCCATGACCATTGAGCTGATCGTGACCTGTAGAAACCCCATAGGATAGAGTGAAACGGCCTTTGGGGGTTGCCAAGGGCATCCATCTTTAAGAGAGTACGAAGTCCTCATCTTCCTCCCTCAGAGAGGGAGGCTGGTTGAACTGCTGTGATTAGCAGGATGTCAGAGGGGTTGGGATTGAAGGGCAGAGCCCCCAGAACTGCCTTTCTGTAGTGATGTCACTAGGGGTGCTATAGGAGGAGACGGGGGGGTGGGGCGCATTCCAGTGACACTGCCAGGGCCGGGTGTGGAAGCACACCAAAGTGGCTGTCTGTAACATTTTTGTGCAGTGCTTCAGTAGAAATGTCTCATTTTTCCATCAGATGATCCCTATTGTTCCTTATAACAACAGCCACCTTTTTGGTACGGCCAGCTTCCAAGGACCGATGTGGCTGGAATGCTCCCACACTGTGCTAATTCACTTCCTGAGCCTTCTTGTGGGCTCTGAACAGAGCTGTCCCTATCATTGCCCGATGACAATGGCGCTGCTAATCCTGAGGCTTTTACATCCAAAAGCTAAGAGCATGTGCTCTTGTGTTCGTTGCTGCTGTGTTTTGCCCTGGCTGATTTTGTCGAATTGTCTGGTGTTTTAGCTGTAGTCTTGGGAGAAGTCGGATGTGTGAGGTTCTATCACCAACCCTTGTGAGAAGGATGCAATTAAAAGAAAAGGAGACTTCCTGTAAAGATCGAGCTCCTGACAATGTCCCCATAGTCTTATCGAAATTCAATGGAGAAATACTTGATGAACGAATTTTGTTGTCAGTACTCCATCTACCTAAGAAATATGACACATAGGCAACTGTATGGACCACATGTCACCTGATGGTTGAATTTAATAACAAACATGACAAAGAATTCTGTATGATCTGGTCAGGGATAAAGTCACTGAGTTACCGCACTAGGTGAGACTAACCCTAGTGACACCTCTGCCACCCGGGTCCCACCCTGAGGCACAACCTCGCATGCCCAATAAAGGCAGCTGTCACCTAAATCCCATGGGTCCAACAAGGTCCAGTGTGGTGAGGAGAGGACAGGGGCAGCAGAGGACAGGGAGGCAGATTGCTCCTGACTGGGAGGCCTCAGTCCCAGAGGCTGCTGTTCTCCATTCAACAAATATTCTCTGTGAGCCAGCTACATGCCAGGCCTGTCCTATGCACAAAAACTCACAACTGCGAACCAAACAAATATAATCCCTGCCCCTTGGGCAGGGCTGGTGAAGCCAAGGTTACATGCTCGGCTGCTGTGTTAGTCTGGGTAGACTAGAGAAACAAAATTCATAGACACACATATGGAAATAAGAGTATGATTTATATACAAGAGGAATGGCTATTGAGAAAGCATCCCAAACCAGTCCAGTTCAAAGTCATGAGTCCGATATTAGCCCATATGCCTGATATCAGTCTATAAAGTCTCCTTCTGACTCGCAAAGTCACAGGTCAGTGGGTGCAGAATCCTGGCGCTGGCAGGGGTCTCCACATGGCTCCTCGCTTCCAGGTCTCAGGGTCCATCAACAGCATCCACTGGTGGTAGAAGCAACTCAGTGCTGGCAGGGGTATCCACGTGGCTTCTCCAGCTTCAGAGGTCTGGTTCCATCAGGGCAAGGCCATGTGGCTTCTCCTTCAGCTCCTTCAGCTTCTCAGATGCTGCCATCTTGTCTTGTCCATAGTTCATTGTCTTGGAGACTGACTCCCAACAATTGGGGAGATGGCCTCTCATCTCCATGAGGGAAATATCACAAGATTTCCCAGAAGTCCCAGGAGAAAGCCATGCCCACTTGGAGGCCTCATTGGCTACTCAATGGCTATCTCCAGATTGACAGGCTAGACTCCACCCCTCCATCTCAATCATGAAATTAACATAAGCACATGACCGCCACAGCTGCTAACCAAAGGATTGGGCATTCAAATTTGGCAGCTGCTCTGTGGAATGAAGCCATGGCCCCATGCTCCGATGAAGAGTCCAAACCCCATTGTCATCAAGTCCAAAGGCAGGGTAGATCTCCCCGGCAGGATCTCCAAGGTTGTAGGTCTTTACAGTCTGGGAGCAAGTGTTTGACCACCTGCCACAGGGGTTTGCAAGGAGGAAGGGAGCCCTAGGACTGATTGTGTTGCTGCCTGTTCAACTCTTTTGAAAAGTGAGTTAGCCAAGTGTATGATATATGAATAGTATATCAAGAAAACTACTAAAACTAAAAAGTTAACCAAACATGACCTCTGGTTACCTTGGGTGGAGGAGGAAGAACTTTTGCTTAGGCCCTAGGCCTTAGGGGCCATTGAGCTTATGTCAATAGGGGTACGATCATTTGGAAAAGGGTATCAACCATGGTTGCACACAGGAAGCATATGATCAATGGCACTGAATGTGTACATGTGGAATTTTTTGCACTGGAGGCTAATTTTTTGTGCATATTTTAGACCCAATTTAAAAAAATAATAATTACATGAATAAGGATGAGTATCAGGAAGGAGAAAAAGTTCTAAAATTGATTGTGGTAATGATTGCCAACTCCTCTTGATGTGATTAAACTATTGAATTATTGCCTATGTGGATGGCGTGCCAATAAAATGTTTTTCTTTTTTAATAATGACTGCCTTCTTTAAAGTTGGTATTGACTAAGGAGCCATAGGTGACAGACTGGGGGGTTGCCGTTGCAGTCTAGTAGATAGATTGAGACAATCATTTAAATAAGTAAACAAGGATGGACTCAAGAGAAAGTATAATGGGCAAAGTCTCCAGGGTTGAGGAGTGTGTCCTTTGAAAGGGGGTGGAAATGTCTCACAAAGAAGGTGACATCTGAACTGGTGAGCTGATCTGGGGAAGTTCCCTTCTCTGGCTTTTTCTGAGAAATAACAGCATAAGGAAACTGACCATAGTCACATTCAAAAAGGTCCCCTGAAATACTCCCTTTGGTCAAATGAACAATTGCCAAGAGTCCTGTAGGTTAGGGGATTTTATTTCCAGACAAGATGTATGACATCCAGTGAGATCTGAATTTTAAGGAAGCACCATGAACATCACACTTCCATTCACGATTCTTCTTTGTTTATCTGAGATTCAAGTTTAACCAGACAACCTGTATTTCTATTAGCTAAACCTGGTAGCCCGGATATATGTCACACAGGAATGGGAGAAGGAGAAGCACTCTTCAGCTGGTGGGCAGGGTGCCCTCTCACAGCCTCCGCTTTCTGCCAGGCAGGGTGCAAAGACACAGCAGAGAAAGTGGTGCGGGTCCGGATTGCCATGGGAGGAGCGGAGCTGGCTCCTCCCAGAGCCCCTCATGCGGTTAGCCGGGCCTGGAGCCCTCTGATCAGAGGGAGGTTTCAGTTAAATGCCCCACGGGAAGACATCCAGCTCGGCACCTGGCAGCCGGGGGTGCCCAGAAACTGTTTGTTTGGTTTGGGTCTAATTTCCTGGAAGACCGCCTTTGCCCTCGCACCCCCACCCCACCCCAGGTTTTCCGGAGGTCAACCCCTGGCCCCTTGAGCCCAGATGGCCCCACGGGCCAGGAGGAAGTTAAACGCTTATGTCACTCAATCCAGGAAGAGAGCCCGGGAAGGCGTGGGTGGTTTTTACGCCCGGCCTGGGGAGCTGGGCTGAGTCTGGCCCACCAACTCAGCCCCCCGAGTTTGTTTTGGAAGGGTTGGCGCTGGCCTCTCCCACCCAGGGAGACTTTCATTAGGGCTGTGGGACAGGACGGGAGGTGGGGAGGAGATGAGGGGTTTTTTTTGTTTTGTTTTGTTTTGTTTTTAACGAGAACAGAAAACTCTCCGAAAGGTCCTGGCAGGTATTAGAAATAGCCTTTGAATGGCATGAAGTGGAAGCAAAGCCGCCGCCTGCCTTCCTGGAGAACCTCACCTCCGCCTCTGCACATGCGAGGAGCAGCTGGCACTGCTCAGCTGACAGCCAGCACTTGTGCTCTCCCCGGGGGTGAAATCAGTAGCCAAAGCAGTCTGCTCTCAATTATCTGCCTGGTGGCTTATCTGCCACGGTGGCCTCCCTGCGGGGCGAGGGTGCCAGGAACTGGGCGTAGAGGAAGGGGTCCAGGCAGGGCAGAGCTGAAGTATGAGCCATGGCCGGGTCCAGTGCCCTGTGGCCCGCTAACGAACCGCTCCCAAACCTCACGACTTCACACAAATGCCTGTTTTCCTCCCTCAGGACTCTGTGGGTTGATGGGTGCGGCAGACCGGTGCTCTCTCTGGATCTCTCATGTCAGAGCCCTCCCACAACGACAGATGCGTGCGCGTGCGCATCTAGGTCATGGGCTTGGATGGTTGGACTGCCTGGGCATCCCGAAGACCCCTTGCCTCCAGCTTGTCCCTCTTCACAGTTCGAAGACTTCACAGTCGTGGGACTTCTCCTAGATCACGTCTTTCAAGAGTCCGAGGCAGAAACTCACTGCAAAGCTTTTTATGACTTAGCTTCATAAGTCACACAAGGTCGCATCCGTTGCATTCTGTACTTAAGTGGGTCAGTCCAGAGGCCCTGCCGGCGGCAGGACAGAGAGGCAGCAATCCTGAAGGCATGGTGAGTGAGAGGGAGACTTCGGAGGCCAGCTCTCACATTGTCCTAACTGTGTGCTTTGAGACAGCACCAGTTATGGGCGAAGGCCCCACCAACCCCGGTTCCTGCCAGAGCCAAAGCTGACGTGACCAGGACAACCACTGCACTCACTAGGACAAACTATGCCTTCGAAGTCTTGGTGAATAGGGAGATCCGGTAGAATGACCCAGGCAACCTGGATCTAGCCTTTGCTACCTACACTTCCGTTCATGATTGTGTGTACAAGTGCACGTATGTGGGTGTGCGTGTTGTGGATGTGTAAGTACATGCGTGTGGATGTGGATGTGTTGGTGCCTGGGTGTGGGTATGTGCATGGACGTGTATTTTTGTGTGAATGCCTGGGTGGGAGTGTACATATCAGGCCCATACCCCACCGCACAATGTGTTTCTGCTTGAGACAACTGCCAAGTGGGTAGTTTATACTGGAAATGGCCTGGAATATCGCACTATTTATATAACTGTGTGTTGTAGGGTTTTTTAATTTAGCCCTCATTCCAAATGCATGACATGTCCTTTTGACACCTTGAAGAAATGTTTCTCAGATGGCAGGTTGGGCCCAGCAGCTCCGGGCTGCAAAAGGAAAACACACAGTCCTGAAAATGAAAAGTGATTTAGCTCCTCTTAGGAAATCCCTCCCTTCAGGCAACTTGATGTGGTCATTTATTACATGACTTAATCAGGTAAGTAACTCATTCACAGAGCAATTAAGAGCCTTTCCAAGAACTCCTAGGCCCTCCCTATCACAAGTGGTGCAATGTGTTCATAATGGGATGGCCAGAGGGGAAGCTCAGTCTGGGGCTGGGGAGTGGCTGGCTGCTCTGGTAGTGGAAACTCTGCATTGCAGAGAGCCTATCCTGTATCATTGACTTGGGGAAAGCTTCGGGACAAATTCAGGACTTGTGTTGTGGTTGCTGTTGTTGTTGTTTAATATTGCTTCACTTGACCACTAGTGGCATGGGTCCAAAGACTCTCTCCCAGGTCCCCCTGGATTTAACTCATCATATCCCTGGCCAGGAAAACTGAGAGGGAGAATGTCAGAACCAAAGGCTATGTACCTTGAGTTTGCGGATCTGGGACGAGGACTCAGTCTCCTTTCTTGTTATCCAAGACTTTTGGCAAAACTGGAGGTGGAAGGGACTTCTCACAGCTCTGTTGGGGTAGGGAAGAGGTATTCTAGATTCCTACTATCACTAGTCATATGTGGCTCCATCCACCCATTCATCCATCCACCCACCCATCAATCCATCCATCTGTTATCCATCCACTTGGTCTCCACTAACTATCCACCCATCCTTATCTATCCAGTCATTCTTTCATGCTCTGCACACCACCTGGGATGTAAGTGTGTTGTTTTATTTTCTGTGGTATTTCTAGACAGACAAGGCCAAGTGAATGAGAGCATCCTGTGCATATGTAATGTGATGAGTAAGTCAATGGGATGCTCAGTGAGAGAGCGTGCGCAACAAACATGGAATGTTGACTTAGCGAGCTCATCATTCATCTGCCAGTTGGTTGGACTGTTGCATCTTTGAAAGCTACCCGACCAGGATTCCTAATACTGTCAGGATCACATGTGGTAGACAGGTTACAGCAGAGCTTCCAGGCTAAGAAAAACTAGGAAGAAAGGCCTGGTAATCTACTTTTGAAATTAACCCATGGAAACCTTATGGATCACAGCACAACAGTATCAGGTATACTGCTAAAAGAGAAATAGTAAGAGTTAAGAACACTTAAAATACACCTTAGTCACAGCAACAGACTCAAGTCTACCAATGATCCTGAAGGTGGTACAAGACCAGGCAACATTTCATTCATTTGTGAATGAGGTCATCATGAATTCACTAAGTGGCAACTAACAGCATATATTGAGTGTCAGGAACTGTGCTCAAATCAAGATGTCAAGCTCACTGCCATCAAGTCATATCCAACTCATTGTGACCCTGTGGGACAAGGAAGACCTGCCACTGTGAGTTTCTGAGACTGTGACTCTTTGTAAGAGTCTTCCTGCCATGGAGTAGCTGGTGGTTTTGAACTGCTGTCCTTGCTAGACAAACCCAATGCATGACCACTATACCACAAGGACTGTAAAAACTAGAACTGTCACAGAAAATGAAATAAAAGTCTCTTGCCAGGGATAACGCTTACATCCCAGGTGGTGTGCAGGGTGTGAACGAATGACAGGACTGAGAAAAATGAGAAGACAATTAATAGAGGTCCAATAGATGGAAAATGGATGGATAGATGGATGGATGGATGGATGGATGTACGGACAGATGCATGAGTAGGTGGGTGAGAAGTTACTGTAACTAGAGAGACAGGAGTGCAATGATTTAAGAATAAGAGGCTGAACTCAGACTTTGGAGTCCTGCTACTCCCTATGAACCTGCAGCACAACCAAAGCAGCTCTAATAAAATATTCCCTTCTCAAAAACCTTCAGTGGCTATTCCATTGCCTACACTCTATCCCCTCCCTTCCCTGTCCACACTGCTCTCATATTTGCTTCTTCAAAAACTGGATCATCCATCACCGTTCACCATCACCACCTAAGTTATTGAAACCAAAACAATCCATGTTTGCTTCTCCAATTCGGCTGCTCCTCCTTTCTTGGGTGCCCCATGTGTCCCCTACCCCTTTCTTCAAGTCCCTCTCCTTCCTTTCAGCCCTCCCTGGTCACTCAAGTCCTCTCCAAAAGGCTTCCAGTCCTATAGATGGAAAATAGATGGATGGATAGATGGATGGATGCATGCATGAGTAGGGGTGAGTGGTTACTGTATCTAGAGAGACAGGAGTGCAATAATTTAAGAATAAGAGGCTGGACTGTGAAGCTGGCATGTCTCTCCTACATCTCTGTAAGTTGTCAATTCTTCAAGGATAGGAATTGCCATCCCCTTCGGAGTCCCCATACCTGAGCTGTTGCTGGGCACATAGAAGCTGTTCAATAAAAATGCCAGGAATATGTCAAATCTAGACAAAATTGTGCAAAAGACCCCACCCCCCAGAATGTCTGCCTGAGCCAGGTTTACCTCTCTGGCTGTAAATCTTGGTGAGAGCAGACGATCAGCTCTTTCTCCAGCAGGGCATGGAGTGGGTTCAAACTTGGATTAGCAGCCAAGTGTCTAACCACTGGCCACCCGTGTTCACTATACTGAAGGACACACCTTTAAATACACATTGATTTCATAAAAGTCCTTTGTGTCTGGGATGCATGGAACCCTTTGACATCTAGGCAAGCCTATAGACTCCTTCTCAAAAATAACAGTTTTGAAAATGTAAAATAAAATATTGGTGACTACAAAGATAATCAGTTCTCTCTTTTTTTAACCAGAAAATAAACACCAACTTTATTAACATACTAGTCAACAGTAAGAGTTTCCAATTTCTCAGAAGCAGCATGACGCCAGCACCACCCTGGTAACCTTTTCAAGATCAAATCTCCCATTCAGATCCCTGTTCTGCTCTCTCCCCATGGCGCCCTGAAGAGATTTCATCAAGTACACCTGCCATGGGAGCGGTGGCCAACATGTTTCCCATTGTGGTGGTGAGGACGGCTTCACAGGCAACTCCCCAGATGGGAGACAGCACTGCTCTGCACCCAGGTTTGAGGAGTGCCTGGTACGGGGAATGGAGGCATACATCGTAAACTCAAGAAGAATCAAGAACTACTGAAATGGCCAGGGTGCCAGGCAGAGTCATTTTCTGTGTCTGGGTGAAGGAAGAGGGAGCAGGTGGAAAGGTACCAGAAGAGCAACAGGTGGGTCTGGCGGCCACCTCTTTGCTGGTAGGTGTCTTCTTTGGCAGCTGCACAGTTTTATAGTGGGGGGGAAAGGGCTGTGAACCAATCACCTCTTTTTGAAGCCGTATTTTTTGCGTTCATAGAAGAGATCAGTCTTAGGACTCCCCAAATTGACGATCTTTGGGTAACCATCTCTCTTATGGTTACTGGCTGATCTTTGGCCCGAGGCTGGCCTGTCTTCCTCCTCTGACTTAAGCCAGCGGCTCCTCTGAAACCCGTTGAGGATCACAAAAGACACATCTCTTTTGGGAGAAGGGCTGTGGCTGCACACAAAGCCTTTCCACCAGGAATTGTCCCCAACTGAGTCTCTCACATGGGAGGGGAGAGTCCTACGACTGCCCCCACAATTCTTTGTGGGGAAATAATAATGAAAAAATGACCAGGGAGACCAAATCCTAGGTTTCAGGCCTGACATGCCACTTATTAGCCATGTGACTTGGGGGCAAGTTGCTTATTAACTCTCCTCCCGTTTCCTCCTCTGTGTCGCATGGAGTATTTAGTGGAGAATCTTCAGCACCAAGTGCAGTTGCCTCGCAGCAGCCCCAAAGAACACCACACAACTGGCCCGGTGGGTTTCCGAGGCTGAAAATCTTGACCTCTGGAAGCCTCATCTTTCTGCTGCAAGAGGGGCTGCTGATGTCAAACTGCTGCTGACGGTGTGGCTAGGAGCCCAATGTGTGACCCGTGGTGCCACCAAGGTCCCATCAGCGGAGGACCTGGTGTGGCCCACAAGGAGCGCCAACGATCAGGTGCCAAATTTTAACCCAACTTCATCTGCAATCATCCATCTTCCAACGTTTTTCTTGGGCAGGAGAGCCAGGCTCGTCACATCCCTGGTCTCTGGTCAAGGGGATTCACTCAAAATTTAATCCATGTGTATTTCTCCCTATATTTTAAGAACTGGCACAACTTTAGAACAGGTCAACAGGGAGATCCAGTGATTTGCACGTGTGCGAGGGGATACGTGCGGATTGTGTGTGAGACGGTTCGGGTGGGCGGGTACCTTAGCTGCTGGTCTTTTTCTTTTATCCTTCTCCTGCGTGGCGCATTCCTTACAGTAATGGGCATCTGAGACTCCGGGACCTCCACAGATCACACGGCGGCCCTGGTAGGAGCCACGATGACACTCATCACATATGCGCACCAGGGGACAGGGCCGCACATAGGACTCACAGATCGCACACTTGCCATCACATTTCTCACACAGTCTTCCGATGGCAACACCAGCTTGCTTGCAGCAAAAGATCAAATCCGGATGGTGTTTGGCCATAGCTTCTGTTCAAACAGGCCACCGGAAGCCAATCAGTTCTCTTAAAATTGCTAACAAGTAGTTTTAATGGGGCCTAGGGACATGGGCTTCTTTATTAGCATTTTAAATTCCAACACCACACTGACTGCCGCTGAATCAATGCTGGCTCATGTCAATTCCCTGTGGGTTTCTGAGACTGTATCTGTTTTTGTTGTTGTTGTTGTTGTTGTTGTTTTGGGGCATCACTGCTCTCCGGTGGTGGGAGTAGGAGGCCCAGCCCCACGGCTGGAATTGAACCTCTGTCCCAGCGGGCCGCAGTCCTGCGCACAACCACTATGCCGCCGGGGCTCAACCCAAGACTATATCTGTTTAAGGAAGTTGAAAGCCCCATCTTGCTCCCCTAGGACTTGCTGGTGATTTCGAACTTCTGACCATGCGGATCACAGGCCAACATAAACCAGTACACTACCAGGGCTCTTGCAAGGTCTAAAAGAAGCCTTGGTGGTGCTACGGGTTAACCACAAGTGTTGGGCTCTAACCACACGTGAATTTCTACCAGCTGTTCAAACCCACCAGCCAGTCCATAGGACACAAACGAGACTTTCTGCTCCTCTAAATGCAGCATGCATACAATTGACGTATGTATTGATCGTGATGGGAGTTTATGAGCCCCAATAAAATGATTTATTTTTTAAAAAAGAGTATTGATGCCAAAAGGGGAAGGGGAAGGTAGGGGGAGAGATAGGGAACTGATCACGATGATCTACATGTAACTCCCTCCCAGGAAGAGGGCCAACAGAAAAGTGGTTGAAGGGGGATATCAGTCAGTGTCAGACATGAAAAAATATTATAAATTATCAAGAGTTCATGGGGGAGGGAGGGTAGGAGAGGAAGAAAAATGAACTGATACCAAAGGACTTAAGTAGAAAGAAAATATTCTGAAAATGTTGATGGCAACATATGTCCAAATGTGCTTGATACAATGTATTTATATTTAGATTGTGATGAGAGCTGTAGAAGCCCCCAATAAAATCATTTTTTTAAAAGAATGATTTGCAACTTTAGAAACCCCCAGAACAGTTCTACTCTGTCCTATCAGGTTGCTTTGTTTTGTTTGTTTGTTTGTTTGTTTGTTTGATGACTCTGAATGAGGCGTTGGGCTGCTAACTACACAGTCATCAGTTCAAACCCACCAGCAGTCCCATGGTAGAAAGGTGAGGCGGTCTGCTCTTTAAAGAAGTACGGTTTTGAAAACCTGGGGGTGATTCTACTTCATTCTATAGGCTTGTAATGAGTTGAAATTGAATCTTGAACAGTGATTTTATTTGTTTGTTTTTGGTAATAATTATGTGTTGCTTCAAAATAATAATAATGAGTATAAGTATTGTGAAATGTCTTCAATTGGATGATATGAATATATCAGGAGACGCTGGTAAAGAAGTCCTAAATTTGGCTACTCCTACGGCGCTTGTTAGAAGATAGTCTTTAAAAAGAGGGTGCAGAAAAGAGGGCACGTCTTCCCCAGGGAAGTTCACAAACCCCTTGGCTAACAATATCAAAGGGTGACGAAGGAACCTTTGATCATCACACCTTTGGCCAAAGTCTGGCGTTTCCCTACCCCGGACATAGTGCACAGCCCACTGCGGACACAGACAGCAACAGCACAAACAAAAGGGGAATTGAACTAAACGTTGCCTCTCGGCCCTCCCACTGCTGGCAGGGAGTGGATCGTGGCTCGGCCTAGTCCTACTTAAAAGTCCAACTCCTTCCTGGAAGCTGAGGGGCTCTTCATAAAGGGGCTTTATTCGCATTTGAATGTGTTTGGAGGCCCAGCAAGGGCTGCGGGGAACCCGTGCAGCGGGCCGGAAGTGGCCCTCAACAGTTCATCCTTGTGAAAATATTCCCCTCCGACACCTCCTAGCTCCAGCCAGCGCCACGTGGGGGCTAACCGAAAGGAAGTTCAACCTGAAAGAGCCCGCCCTTGCAAGGAAGGAAGCTCCTGCCCAGGCACCGCTGGAATAGAAGGCCAGGGAGCAGCCTGCTGCACTGGCCTGGGCTGCTGGCCCAGCACAGGTGTTGCCCCTGGAGAAGGCTATCTGTCATGCCCACCTCCATTGGCCCACTGCCTAGCTATCTGGAGGGACAGTGTGTTAGTCTGGGTGGACTAGAGAAACAAATTCATAAACACACACATGGGTATAAGGAAAGGTTTATATACATGAGGTTTATATACACGAAGCATGGAACATTCCCAAAACAGTCCAGTCCAAGGTCATAAGTCCGACATTAGCCCATATGTCCTATACCAGTCTATAAAGTCTCCTTCCAACTCATGAAGCACATGCAATGACACCAGGACAATCACAGGCTAGTGAGTGCAGAGCCTTGTGTATCCATCCAGCTGGGGTAGAAGCATCCCGGCGCTGGCAGGGGTCTCCTCATGGCTCCTTGTTTCCAGGGCTCAAGGTCCATCAGCAGTGTCCATTGGCAATAGAAGCATCTCAGTGCTGGCAGGGGTCTCTCTGTGACTTCCCCAGCCCCCGAGGTCTGGTTCCATCAGGGCAAGCCCATGTGGCTTCTCCTCTGGCTCCTCCAGGTTCCAGGACTCAGGATCTATCAGCATGCCACCATCTTGTGGGTAGACTGACTCCAAGAGACTGAGTCTCTAGTCTCTCATCTTCACAGGGGAATTATTGTGAGATTTCCCAGAATTCTCAAAGAAAGCCATGCCCACACAGAGGTCTCTTTGGCTATCTCCAGATTGACAGACTAGACCCCACCCCTACACTCTTAGTCAAATTGGCACCAGAGTACATGACTGCCACAACAACCAATGATCATAGAAGCAAGAGTGGAGAGATTAAAAGATTGAATCTGCTGCACAAGTCCTATTTAGAATGTCATCAAGCACGAAGATGAGAGGACTAAGGTGCGCCTGACCCAAGTCATAGTAAGGGAAAGCTGGGCATTGAATGAAAAGGGCAAAAGAAAACCCGATGTGTTTGAATTAAGGTGCTGGCAAAGACTATGGATAACACCAAAGTACCTACTGTTGTGGGCTTACTAGCACCCCTTCAAAAATGAATATCTACTGAGAACCTCACAATGTGGCCTTATTTGGAAATAAGCTATTGGCATGTAAGGTCTTATTGAATAAGGCATTTGCCATGTCGTTAATTAAGTTGTGATCAGACTGATGAGGATGTGCCCTACATCCCACGATGGTTATCTTTCTAGTCTAAGATGAGGGAACACGCAGACACACAGAGGAAAGAAGGTGAGAGGAGAAGATGAAGGCAGAACTCATGACGATGGGTCTACAAAAGAAGAAGTATCAAAGATGGCTGAGTGTCACCAGGGGTAGGGAGAGGCAAGAAGCACTCTTCCCTGGAGTCTTCAGAGGGAACATGAGCCTACAGACACCCACATTGTGAACTACTAGCCTCTAGAATTGTCAGAGAGTAAAGTTGGGGGGTTCTTTAAGTAATTTGTCATGACAACCCTAGGAAAAGAGACTTGAGGGCTTAAAACAATGCCAGCCATTGTGTTTCCCATGCTTCTTCCATGCGGCAGGGTTTGGCCAATGTGGCATCAGCCAGAACCCCTTAGCTGGAAGGAGGATGCCCACCTTGACAAGACTCACAAATCAGTGCTGGCTCTCTGGACACTTTGGCAGGATGGGTAGGAGGGTCACTCCTTAGGCGGTTTGGTTTCCTTACAGGGTGGTGGCTGCTTCTAAGACTACATCTTCCAAAAGATCACACAGTAGCAGTATTGCCTTTGATGATGAAACTTAAGAGGTTTGCATAATATCATTTCTGCCATAGTAGTACCTAGATTTAAGAGGAAGCAATATAGACTACCTTCCCACCTGTCAATGGGAGGAGCTTCAAAGTGACATTAAAGAACCTATGGGATGGGGATAGTAGAAGATAAAATCTGTCACACAGTGGTAGATAGTCTACTCATGCTTGTGAATTCATTCATTGATTATTGAATATTATTGGAGTACAAACCTGCTACTAGCCTGAGATAAGTGGATTGGAGGACCTCACAGTCTGCTGGTGAAGTCGGATAAGAAATCCAGGGCTTACAAGACTGTAAACTAAGTGTAATGATGGAAAGGACAGGTTTGGAAACAGGACCAAGACGATAGACTCACAGACCTAGGATCAAAAGAGAGCCAGACTAGTTTTCCCCCAGAAAGCACCATCAAATCTGAGCCATGAGTATTTAAAGGGTTAGGAATGGAGGGAGAGGCTGCAGGGAAAAGGAATATCACATCCAGAGATGTGAGGTGAGAGAAGAACCTAGATGCTTCAGCTCCATTGTAATAATAAGCAACCCCCAAATCGCAGGAGTGTCTGCAGATTTTTCCTTGCTCATGTTAAAAGGAGGAGGCCTATTATCTGTGACACTGCTTCAAGTTGGGGCTCTGATGCATGTTTCTTTTCATTCACCTCCCTGGACTACGAGGGCAAAAGAAGAAAGCATCGTACTGGAAACCTGCAAGCTCTTCACTCATTGAATGAGTTCCATAGCCACGCCCAATGGAACAGATGAATCGCAAATCTCTCGGGTGGAAGGAGCCTTCAGTAAGAATCAGATGGCATGGAGGGATAAGCTGGACCAATATGCAGAGCCTCACGACAAGGTGTCTCATGAACTCACTGCCATGAGAGTCAGTAACAGCTCAAAGGAACCCTCTAGGACAGGGTCGAACTGTCCCTGTGGGTTTCCAGAACCGTGTATGGCAGGAGACAGTCCCATCTCTCTCCCAAGAAGTAAGTCACTCATGTCATCCTAAATTTTATCCTGAGGTCAGTAGGCCCCATTAGAACAACTTAAATTGAAGAGTGTGTGTGTGTGTGTGTGTGTGTGTGTGTGTGTGCTCTAAACTGATTCACAGATGAATGGATTTGTAAAGTTCCCAGCACTGGCAGTTGAGAAGAATGAGAAAGGGAAGGGAAGCGAATATCTGTTTGATGCCTCTGATGTCCCAGGTATGGTGACAGTTCACTGCCAGTGGGATCATGCTGAGGAAACAGTTTCATTAAATAAAACTTTCCAGTGATCTCACTGCTATCGAGTCAATTCCTGTTCAGAGTCACCCTGTAGGAAAGGCCAGAACTATCCTTGTGGGTGTACCAGACAGTAACTCTTTATGGGAGTGGAAAGCCTTATCTTTCTCTCTCAGAGCAGATGGTGGTCTTGAATGGGTAATCTTGCAGTTAGCATAACCTCTGTGTCATCAGGGCACCTTGTAGTGTGATAAACATTCATATTCCAAAGCAGGCTAGAGCAGTAGACCTACCTATTTCACCCTGTCTGGGATCACAGTCCTTTCAGATGGACAGTAGGTCATCAGAACCTAGAGACTGAGACTTGAGGAGGACAGGTTGGCTTTTCCAAGAGCCTAGACGCCTCTTCTTCCTGACATCCAGAGGGAATTCCTTATCACTTAAAGCCAGAAGCTCCTGGACCACAAAGCTCATAGGTAAGAAAGAGCTGGGAGAAGGGAGAGAGAACTTAGGAGAAGAGCCGGACCTACTGAAATAACTCATAACATGGACCTGCAGCCAGAGAATCTGAGTCCAAGACCCACCTCTGCCAGATGCCAAACCTTGGACCAATGACTTCTCTTGAGCCTTTCTGAATTTCAGTTTCATCGTCAGTAAGATGGAGCTATAGTGGGATTACTGGAGATAGTATAATACCTGGCACTTAAAGGCATCCAGTAAATACTTTGTTATTACTTTTTCTATTACAGAGAGACAGTAGTAGTGCTTAGTGTGGGTTTGGGCATCAAGAACTGTCATTCCAAAGGTATTGACTGACTGTGTGATAAATTGTCTGGCTTCTCTATTTTGTTGTTGTTATTGTTGTTAGGACGCATCGAGTTATCAAATTAGTTAGCTTCAATGCACAACAACTTCTGTAGAACAGAACAGAACATGGTTTGCCCCTGTTTTTGCGATGTTTGAGCCATGGTTGCAGTCATTGTGTCCGTCCAACTCTTGAAGGATTTCCCTCTCTTTTGCTGAGGTTCTACTTAACCAAAGTGAGACAAAGGCTCACTATCTAACTTCTAATGAATATCTTTGCTGTATTTCCTCCAAGACAGATTTTTTTTTCATTCTTGTGGCAGTCCATGGTCTAGACTATATGATTCCCAAGCACCAAAATTCAAATGCATCAATTCTTCTTCATGCATACTTAAAGAGAAAATCAAAAGATTTTGCTACTAAGGTCCCAGTTTATACAGGCACATGTATAGCCCAAAGAAAGTGTGTTCAAGCATGTGGACACACTCAGTGGATGCCTACAGAGAACTCCTCTCATAAAACACTCGTCTTCATCTCATTAGAACGCCTTCCAAAACAGGAAGTCTTTTGTGCCGTTGGGGAATTTTCTTTCATGTGCATTTCTCTCTCTCGCTCTCTCTCTTTAGTTTATTTTCTCCCTTCTTTTTGCTCCCTATTCTATGCCCCCAGCTTCCCAGTACCATCAAAGTCTACTTCTTTTGGTGTGAAGATCATTTTTCTTGACTTTTTTTGTTTATATTCATGAGCTCATGAAGCATTATTCTTTATGAGCTTAATAACTTTACAGAGCATAATATCTTCCAAGTCCATCCAGGTCACAAGGTGCTTGATAGTTTTATCAAAACAATGTCTTCTGAGTAGACCTATTGGACCAGTCCCCCACTTTTGCAGGCCTCTAACCCTTCTCCGCTCCCCACCCACATTCTCTGCTTTTCATATATGTTGTCATGTATGACATGTCATTTATGGCATGGAGGATATGCCAAGAAACAATAGCTTCTCATCTGCATTGCCAAATCGCTTTATTGAGTGGTACCTGGGGATTCAAAGAAGTCAGAACCAGGTCCCATAACCAAACTCCAGCAGGATCACCCAGACCTTACAGCTGTCAAAAAGCTAGATTTGTGTGTTGAGAGCTTCGTTTAATGAAGGTTTTTGTGATACTGTAGCTGCACTTTGTTTACTTACCTCTTGCTGTAGAGGATCACTGTATCCACTACAGATTAGAATACTACCTTGTGCGTAGAAAGAGCTCTATTTATGGAAGCTATTTTTATTATAACTGATACACCTGCTTCAAGGTGCAGGAAGTTGATTAAGAATTGGTGGGGTGATTGGAATTACTTTACTCTTTTATATAATGCCCTTTTATGGTGGAAGGGTTGGATAATTCTTTATTTTTATTTTCTTTTTTTAACAGTTCTATTGGTACAGTTCAACAGCTCAATCATATCAAGAAGAGTTGTACAGCCCACATGGAAGAAGTACACCAGCCTATGTGATCATGAAATGTCAATGGGATCTGGTAACAGGAATCAGAAGACCCAAAAAAGCAAGCACAAAAACATATAGTTGAGAATAAGAGGGGTCTGAGCAAAGACCCAAAACCTATCCATAGACAATGGGACATCCCCTCACAGAAAGATCACAAGGAAGAAATGAAGCTTCCTCACCCTCCACTATCATGACCCCAGCCCTGCCTTTCAATTTTGGCTAGACTGGAGCATGTACACTGGTACGGATAAGAGTTCATGGGTTGAGCCCTGGTGGCATAGTGTTTGTGCACGGGACTGCGGCCCACTGGGATGGAGGTTCGATTCCAGCTCCACGGAGCAAAGGCTGGGCCTCCTACTCCCACCACCTGAGGGCAGTGATGCCCCCCCCCAAAAAAAAAGAGTTCACGAAACATGGAACCCAAGTCAGATAAACCCCTCAGGAACAATGATGCCTGGAGGGCAGGGAGAAAGGTGGAGCGAAGAGGGGAAGAAGGAGGACTCAATTGCAATGATTGGCATATAACCACACATACTAATGTGGGAGAAAAGAAACATAGGGAAAAGGGAGAGCTGTCAGTGTGAGATATAAAAATAATAGTAATTTATGAATTACCAAGGGGTCACAAGGCAGGGAGGGAGGGAAGAGAAAAAAGAAGAGCTGTAACCAAGGACCCAACTAGAAAGTAGAAGTTTAGAAATTAATGATGGGAACAAATATACTTGATACAATTGATGTATGGATTGTTATAAGAGCTGTAAGCGCCTGTGGCAGTCATGTGCTTATGTTAATGTTATAATTGAAATGTAGGAGTGGAGTCTAGCCTGTTAATCTGGAGATAGTCATTGAGTAGCCAATGAGGCATCTATGTGGGTCTGGCTTTCTACTGAGACTTCTGGGCGATCTCATGATATTTCCCTCATGAAGATGAGACTCTACCTTCCCCAGTTGTTGGGAGTTAGTCTCAGAGGTGATGAGTCACGATAAAGACAAGATGGCAGCGTCCGAGAAGCTGGAGTAGCCAGTGGAGAGACCACACAGCTTTGCCCTGATGGAGCCAGACCTCTGAAGCTGGAGCAGCATGCTGTTGATGGACCCTGAGCCCTGGAAGTGAGGAGCCATGTGTAGACCCATGCCAACACCAGAATTCTGCACCCACTGACCTGTGACTTTGTGAGTCAGAAGGATATTTGTAGACTGATTTCGGTCATATGGGTTAATATCGGTCTTAAGACTATACTAGACTGGATTGGGATGCCTTCTTAGTGTCACATTCCTTTTGTAGATAAACCTTTCCTTATATCCATATGCGTGTCTATGAAATTTGTTCCTCTAGTTTACCCGGACTAACACAGCGCCCTTCAATAAAATTATCTTTTCTAAAAAAAGCCAACAGCAATAACAAGGTAAAACAGATGAAGAGCTCAATTGAAAATAAAGTCAAAAATGTTTTTTAAAAAACTGAAACAGGGGCTGAGCTCCAGTGGCGTAATGGTTGTGCACGGGACTGCGGCCCACTGGGATGGAGGTTCGATTCCAGCTCCACGGAGCAAAGGCTGGGCCTCCTACTCCCACCACCTAAGGGCAGTGATGCCAAAAAAAAAAAAAAAACTGAAACAAATTTAAAGGGGATCACAATGGAGGTCAAATGATAAGGTGCTAAGTTTTAACCTAACTGCATCTGCAATAAACCACTTTCCAATGCATTCTTCATGTTAGCTGTGGTATTCACCTCCTGGTCTGTGGTCAGAGGGAATTCACCAGAGACTTAATTCATGTGTATGTCCCCTTCATTAAAAAAAAAAAAAAAAAACTGAGCTGAGCCCCGGTGACGTAGTGGTTATGCGCGGGACTGCGGCCCACTGGGACGGAGGTTCAATTCCGGCTCCCAGGAGCAAAGGCTGGGCCTCCTACTCCCACCACCTGAGGGCAGTGATGCCTAAAAAAAAAAAATTAAATTAAATTAAATAAACTGAAACAAGTTTAAAATGGGTTTAAAAAGTTCAAAAGGGAGATTGAACGATATTACATTCTATCCTAACTATGTCTGTCATATTCAACTTTAAATCCCTCAACTATGGTCACAGGAGATTCACCAGAGGTTTAATTGGTGTGTGGACCCTGCGAGTGGATTTTGGGATTCTACTAGCTTCCATTACTTTCTGCAAGCCAGGTGTTCACAGTTTAAGCTCTGCCATCATTCTCTCCTCCAGATTGGGATTTTATATTCCTTGGATCACACAGGCTGATGTGTTCCTTACATGCAGACTTAGTTGATGTTTCATTTAGATGACTGCTTGTTTTTTTTCTGTTGTTGTTTTGCTTTGTTTGTATTTTAACAAATCATTTATTGGGAACTCTTACTGCTTTTATAACAATTGATGTATCAATTGACACATACATGTATCAAGCACATTTGTACATATGTTCCCATCATTAATTTCTTTTTTTTCAGCAAAAAAATTATTTCTGCCACATATAACAACATATTGGTCTATGATACAACTACTAACTTTAGCATTAATGTGTGGATTTTAAAAATAATACATGTCAGCAATCCCCAACCTTGGACAAAACAATGTTGTGCACAGACTATCAGGATATATGGAAGGGGGGAGGGAGGTTGTCAATTGCCTACAGGGAGTGCATCCAGTCACATTTTCAGTCAGTCAGCTCAGGGCTATGTCATTATTTTGTAATGACTTAACCCATCATTAATTTCTAAACATTGACTTTCTACTTAAGCTCTTGGTATCAGCTCTTGTTTTCCCCCCTTCCTCCCCTACCTTCCCACCCTCATGAACTCTTGATAATTTAAAATTTATTTTTATTTTCCTATTGTACACCATCTACTATCTCTCTTTACCCACATTTCTGTTGTTCATGCCCCTGTGGGGAATGTATGTCAATCATTGCAGTTGGTTTCCCCTTTCACCCTTTGTCCCTGAGTTTACTGGATCCCCTTTCCCTTCCCAACCTTCTATTCTCCCGTCCCCACCCACCCAAACCATCCCCCCAGAATCAACAGTCCTGTTGTTTTCTTCTCAAGATTGTTCATCCTGCCAATGTTATATAGCTAGACATAAAAAGAAAAGGGAAAAACAAAGCCTATGAAGAGCTGTCTGCTGACCCTTATGAATGTTTTCTGGTCTGGTTTGATGCAATGGGTGGCTGCTTGTTTGAAGACACACATTTAAGATCCCAAATGCTGTTCCTTCTGATAGCCGGGCACCATCTTCACCACATGTTGCTATGGTGTCCACTTTATCAATGATCTCTTCATAAGGGCAAAGCATCAAACAGGGACGTGTTGTAATACGTCATTGACTTTGGGGTCACGGTCACATCATCCACTTGTTCCTGCTTTAGGTTCGGACCTGGGAGTGAGTACAACAGAAGGAAAAATACTGGTTTCAACCACATAACCTCAAATCCATTGCCATCAAGTAGATCCCAGCTCATAGCAATCTTATAAGAGAGTAGAACTGTCCCATGAAACAGATTGACACATCTTTCTCTCTAAGGTCAACTGTTGGAGTTTGAACCAATACCTTTTGGGTTAATCCAGCTCTTGACTCACCAGTGCCACCAGGGCTCCACTCAACCCCATTTCACACTTGCATGCAGCTATTTTTTGTTGTCTGACAATTGTCCTCGTGAGCCCCAAATCCTGATAACACCATCAAAGAACACAACACATGGTGGCGACTGAAATTCTCCAATTGTTTTGCAAACTGGGATCCAGTCTTTCACACGTGTCCTCATGTCAAAACCCCAGAGCCTAGGGAAAAAATAATCTATAACTTTTCAAAGGTTTATGAGGAAGGGCAGGCAGAGGAGGGGGGCGGGGGGAATGGGGAGCTGGCATCGGGGGCTCGAATGAGAAGAGAATGCTTTGAAAATGATCATAGTGGGGCTGAGCCCCAGTGGCATAGTGGTTGAGAGCGGGACTGCGGCCCACTGGCTTGGCGGTTCAAATCCAGCAGCAGCTCTCCAGCAGCAAGGCTGGGCCTCCACTCCCACCAGGGGGCAGTGATGCCCACACACACAAAAAAAGATTATAGTGTCACATGTGCAAATGTACTTAACACATTGGAGGAATGTATGGATTGTGATAAGAGATGTAAAAGCCCCCAATAAAAGTATTTAAAAAAAAAAACACCCTAGGAGCAAGGTAGCTGTTATGCACACCTTTTTTCTCTGCAGACCAGGAAATTTACTCCATCAGAGGAAGTCACATGTTTTGGGTCACACAGAGACCAAGTGATAACTATAGGGTTTTACCTAATTAACTCTGATCCCAAAGATCGTTCCCTTCGCAATACTGCAGTAGACAGTGAGAGGAATCGACTACAACAGGGGTTCTCCACCTTCCTCATGCCACGACCCTTTCATACAGTTCCTCATATTGTGGTGACGGCCAAGCCATAGAATTATTTTTGTTGCTACTTCATCACTGTCACTTTGTTACTATTAAGAAACAGGTGACCCCTGTGAAAGGGTCGTTGAACCCCCAAAGGGGTCACAACCCACCGGTTGAGAACCACTGGACTGAAGGGTTCTTGTCTGTCCAACAGTTCCCAAGAACCTTGAGTCACATTTTTTAATGTTTCCAAGGTGCCAGTCCCAAGTCTGGATATTTTTCTGAGACTCGATAATATGTGACCCCTGGAAACAATCTGCTAGGTGTGCTCTAGAAAACAGTAATTGTATGCAATTACCAATGATCACATCACAGCCCTATCATAGGTAGTGACAATAAATAACCTCGATTATTGAACATCTACTAAGAGGCTTCCTATACTTGGGTCTAATCCCTAAAGCAAGTACATTCAATTCAACAGTCAATTGTCAAATACTTAGTGTGTGCTAAGCATTCAGCAACTAGCTCCACTGTATAAATGGGCATAGCAAGCCTTCAAAATCGAGTGACTTAATGAACGTGGTGCATCTGAATCAGAGGTCCAGATCTGTGAGTCAAAAGCCCACAGTGACCTCTGTTCTCACCACCACCCCTTCCCCAGGCTGGGGCATTTGTCAACAGAGCGATGGCACTGGAATGGTTGATGGTAGTGATTGCTGAAGGTGCCCCTGTATTTGTCCCAGCACACTGCCTGAAGACATCTGCTGGAGCCTCGTGCACTGGCTCCCCTGGGGCATCTGGCCCCCACCCCCATGCCCAGCAGGACTGGATCTTGTTTCTACCTACTTCATTAAAGTGTTCTCACAGCACTGTGCATAAATTAATTAGCACGCATTCTTCTGTAAGAAACAGCCCCTGGATTTTAGCCTTAATTCACAGAGACAACTAAGGATTGGATTTCCAAATTAAGAACAATGCTGGCCTTTTTCAGGTTCCTTTTAAAATGTAGAACTTGGTTGAAAGTCCTGTGTGACTGCTTTCAATGACTAGGTGGGCGTGCCTTCTGCCCAGAGCTACCCAAGGGGGGAGGGGGGATGTGAGGGGAAAGGGGAAGGGGATAAGGGAGGGGGACAGGGGGCAAGCAGCAGCCAGGGGGAAAGGGTATTACTGATGAGTGGGGCTGATGCATTATAATTACTGGTAATAAAAATAGATACTGCAGGAGAGAGAAATGACATGCCCGGGAATCCCGACTCCCAGATAGGGTTTCTCACAGGTAATGGAAAAAAGAAAAAAGTCCCTTATTACAGGAAACATGATCTTACCCATTGCCCATAGAGGACTTTTTTGGGGGGGAGGGGGGGAAGTAAAGTAACTAAGAAAATGCAACTAAAGACTGCAGCCCAGGACGAGGAGAGTAAATCTAGTTTAAAACCTTTCCTCCCTGCAACTCACTCACGGGGACCTAGTCGTGTCAGATTGCCCAAGAAGCAAAGTAAGCATTACCTCACTGGTGCATACTAATTTGTAGTGAACATCCTGCCCCCAAGTTTGACTGGCATCCGTCTCCCAGCCCCAAAGCACCTTCCTACCGAATCAAAAATTCTTTTCAATTTTACAATCCCTGTTACAGAGTATCCAGTAAGCGAGGTACACTACACGGGGACCTTTTGTGCTTATTTGTAATCCGTAGCGACAATTTCAGCACAGCGAACCCCTACTTAGTTGCTGGATGGGCGATATGCTCTTGGAAGCTGGTAAAGCGGTAGCAGTTACACCTGGAGTTTCCAAGAACACAGCCCAGCTGACCGCGGGGGTGAGGGGGGGGGGTGCGGGTTGAGGGGCGCAGTACCTGAAACTGACTTCTGAAACTTCCTGTCCATTGACAGGGGAGGACCGGAAGGGGGATGGGAGAAAAGGGAGGGAAGACTTTTCTCCGATTGGCCTGGCTACTTCCCAGTTGTTGCTGTCGGTCAAAATCCACCGCTCATTCAACAAATTTCCTGCAGGCTGACCCTGGCGCTCCGGGTTGGGGCGGGAGGGGGTGGTGCAAACAAAAGAGAAAATACTGTCTGTCCTCAAGGCCATCTATGGCCCTTCCGGACTTGTTTGGGGGTGTTTTACGGGGGCGCCCCGCTTTTCGTGCCCTCTGTGCGAGGGCCTGTGAGCGCGTAGGTGCCTCTCTCTTGAAGAGGCACCAGGGGAAACCGCGGAAACCAACCCACCGACGCCACTGCTGGGACCTGCCGCGAGGGGCGCTCACGTGCCTGCCTGGCAGGGGCAGGCATGGGACTCACAGCCCCTCGACGCCTCTTCCAGGAAAAGAAGAAAAGAGAAAACAAACACAAAGACAATGGCACTGGATTGCTTTGGGCCTCCCAAGTCCAAAGCCAAGAGCCCGGTCCCCTCACCAAAGGCCAGACCCACCAGGCCCGCGATCCCATGCTGGGGAAAGGCCCTGCTCCCAGAGGGAGCCGGCGGTGCAGAGGGGACACTGCAGCACTGAACTGTGATCAGGGAGGAAGAGTCACCAATATCACGCTGCCCTTGCGCAGCCTCCGGCCGATTTGTGCATTTCCCGGGTCTCTGCGCGGGCGGGGAGACCCTGCTCAGGCTCTTTTCGTTTGTGCGAGATCCCCCGCGAGTCCATGGCCTTCCAACCGTTTTCTCCGGGGACAAGCCAAGCGCCAAGCTGACATGAAGGTCGGACAGGCCTGGAGAGAGGAGGGGCGCTACGCCCAGAGACCCAGCTGCTCTGGCCGCGGGAATTGGGAGGACTGGTCAGGCCTGTGCGGCCGGGCGCCGATGTCACCCCAGTTCGCTCCTGACAACCCTACCCGTGTGCCGCAGGGCTCCTTCTGAAACGGAGATTTCGTTTGGGCACCATCCCGGAGCCTTAACTTGTCCCAAACCCTGGGCACAACCTAAAGGCCACTGGGAAGCACTGGGGCTTCTGGGGTGCGCTCTTGGACCGGCTTGGAGGCTGTTCTTTAGCTTGGCCCGCCTACCCTCTGCAGGACAGCTTTTGAGACTTCAGGATCTAGGGATGACCCAGTACTGGGCCTGGACCTAGCAGCATGGAGAGTGGCAGTTGTAGATGGAGTGAGGGGCGGGGAGGGGGGGGGGTGAAGGGTTATAAAATTCAAATATTTTAAAACACCAATTGCCCACCCTGCCTCCTCTTCCCTTAAGCTTAAAGGATGGCAGAGAGGAGGGTTTGCCAAATGTAGTCTTTCCTGTCAGTTGACTTTGGAAACTGGTCCTTAGATCACAAAACAGAAAAAAAAAAAACCCAACCCAAAGTCAAGAAGTTCCTTAGGAAGCCCTTAGGAAACTCTAGTCCCCTTTCCCCCAAGTCCCTCACTTGCCCAGAGAGCCAGCCCTGGGCTGTGTCGCTGGCAGAGGGGCCTCTCTGTTGGGAAGTCTTCTGCTAACAGAGACACAGACTGCCCTAAACCATAGGAGATATGTCATCCATGAGTTAGTTCCTTGGGCCATACCCTCCAGCCAGCTGGTAACTTCTAGAGTGTCAGATCGCATGTCACCCCCAGAACATTCGAAAAGATGTTTCAAGGATGCACCACTTTCCCACAGGGGCACTAAAGTATTTTCCTCCCTAACCTCTTTGCCTCACCAAACCCAAGTCTGATGAAACAACAGAACCTGAAGGTTTTAAGGGGGGTTGGGGAGCCGTGAGGGGTGGGAAGGGCAGGGCTCCAAAGTTGGGATGGGGACATTGCCAGCCTTACCCGCTGAGAATGAAGACAGAGATTGTCTTAGGCACTGTCTATCAGTGCCTCCCTGGTGGCCTGTCTTATGCAAAGTTTGGCCATCCCAGTGGGAACCAGTTCCCAGGGCTCTGTGGAGTGTGAACACATCCCTCCTCAGCCTGAAGCCTTTACCGGCAGGCCAGCTGCTGCTGCTGCTAAGAACAAGTTCTGTCTCAGACCGATTAGAGGCCCAAACCAAAATCTGACTGTGGATTTCCAACTCACAGTGACCCTTTATGATGAGGAGAACTACCCCCTGTGAGTTTCCAAGACTGTGGCTCTTTTTGCTTTCTTCGTCATTTTATTGGGTCCTCTGACAAGCCATCATAACAATTCATAAATCAATTACATCAGGAGAACTTGCGCAGACGCCATCATCCTTCTCAGAACGTTTTCGTTCTATGTGAGCCCCTTGCCACCAGCTCCTCTGTATTTACACTTAATAGAGTATATATTTTTTTCATATCTTACATCTTATTCAATGTATTCCTTCACCTACAGTTCTTTATTCTTCCCCCGGCAGGGAAGCTGGGGAGGGGTGTTACTCATCCGTCTTTGCTATCAGTTCCCCTATCTGCCCTTTCTCCTCCCTTCCCGTACCCTCAGGGAATCATTACTGCCATTACTACGGCTATCTATCTTGGCTTTCATGAGTCCAACGCTCTTCTCTGTACCAATGAACATAGGCTGGCTAGCAGTCTATTGTGAGGCCTAACTGGGGGCATGATGGTGGGGGGAGGGCATTAAAGAACTAGAAGAATGTGCGTTTGCTCAGTGCTGCACTGCACTCTGGATGTCCCTTCTTTGTGCCCTTTCTGTGAGGGAGTTTCCAAGTATCAAGACTGTGAGTTTACTGGAGTAGAGAGAGCCTAGTCCTGAACTGCAGGCTTTGTAATTAGCAGCCTAATGTAGCTCCACCTTTAGAAACGGTTTCCTGTAAACATAAAAGAAGGAGGATAACCAGTGACATATGGACACACATGCATATATCAGGCAATGGTGCTACAGACTTTTTATGCTTATTTTGTAGTAACTTTTTGTACTGAACACATGCCTTTCTCTCTCCACTGCCCAGTGTTGCCTGGAGGTCCCTGTCAGAGCAGACTCTGAGACTTAGCGGAGTCTCAGAGGGTGTGAAGAAGTCAGTGCAGGGGAGGGTCATTATATCTTAAGCTTTGGAAGATGCCCAGAACATCCACATTTGCAGAATGTGGGTGAACTCTGGATCTGAAGAAATCGCCAAGGGCCCAGCGTACTCTAACAGGTTACAAAGAACGTCCATTCCTTCATGGTTAGAGCTCATCTTGACCCCAAACCGACAAGGACTTGAAAGATCACCCAGGGGCTCTTCTAGTGAGAGAGAATGTGGCCCAGAAGGCTGTCTGACCCCAGGATACTCCTCAGAAGGCATCCAGGCACCAAAACATAGGAAAGGTACTTTGGAAATCTCACTAATAAGGAAACAGACATTTAAGGTGATAAATATGTGACTTGCCCATAGACTCCAGACAAAGACCAAGCTTGAATGCAGGGTTTTGGACTCCTAGTCCAAGGCTCCCATTACACACTCGGGAGAAAGTTTATAGGGGTAGAATCAAAGAACTGGGGCTCCGACTCAAGGTCCACCCGCCTAGACAGGGGGCGGAGTCAAGGGCGCTGGCTGCGAGCCTGGCCACATGCGGCCAGGGAAAGTGTCACAAGAACAGCGCAGGCTGCGGATTCGGTTCCCAACCCGAGACACCCGGTGCAAAGAAGGAAATCGATGTGGCGAGGACCAGCTCAGGAAGGCTTTTCAAAACCATAGAAGCAGCACTCAATCCCCCTGCTCTCAGAGAACCGACACCACGTGCTTCCAAGAGCCCTGACAAAGAAGCCCAAAGCAGGGACCTCTGTTTAAGTCCCTTCTTTTGGAACTCTGCAACTGAGATTCCAGGCTGTAGTGGCCAGAAGAGTCTAAACCGAGGGCGGGCGGGTGGCCTGTAGGCAGGGGTCTAACGCCAACCCCTCCTCCCCGACCACCCACCGGGGAAGTGCCATGGCCCTCCTCCACTCGCGACCTCGCCTCCCCGGGGGCAGATGGCCCGTCGGGGCGCTCCTCAGGTTCGCCACTGCTGACCCGATTCAACTTCCTTGGAGGCTTCAAGGAACCTCTGGAGGATTCTGGAGCCCTGGAACCTGCGGGGTTACTGCGTGTCTGCCCAGCGCAGAGCAAAGAGCGCAGAGGCGGCCGGGCAGTGCTGGTGGCGGGGCAGAGGGCCAGGCTGGGAGAGAGAGAGGAATTGCGGGCTGGCTGGGCGAGTGGATTCCCAGGCGTCCGCCCAGGCCGCGGCCAAACCTGCCGCAGTCCTCCCTCCTCCCTTCAGCTGTCCCCAGGGGGCCGCGCAGGTCCCGGGTTGCCAAGATGAGGGTGGGTGGGTGGGGCGCTGTTAGCCAGAGACGTCTGTGATGGACAGCTGAGCACCTCCAAACTCTCCCCTTCTGTGCACAGACCTCTGGAGGGGCGCCGTCACCCAGTTCGGGGTGGGGTCGCCTGGCTGAAGTGGAACCCCGCTGCAGCCGCCTCCTTTTTCAAAGGGCTAAGCAAAGGTGCCTGCCGGGGGACCCCCTCCAAGTCTCCGTTTCCCCACCCCGCTTTCTCCGGGTCATCTTTTCTAACCCTCCTCTTGCCTCCCTTCTCCCCTCTTCCCTTCCCACCTCCGCCTCCCCTTTTCTTCCCCGAGTCCCCACTTCCCCCGTCCTGCGTCCTCCTCTTTGGGCGTCCGCCCCGTCAATCACCACCGCCGCCAGCCCGGGCCCGGCCCCTCTCCGCCTCCCCGGCTCGGGGAGCGCCTCCGGCTCCTGTCTCGGGCCGCCCTCCGCTCTGCGCGGAGCGGGGCGATCTGTCAGCGGAGCCGGCCAGGGGGAGCCGCCCGGCCCGCCGGGGCTCAGGTTACCCGTGACTGACAGCGTCTCCATGGCGAATAATTTGACTCCGACTATTGTCTGGCGCGGGCAGGCCCTGGGTCAGATAACCGGACCAATCAGGGCCCGGGCCGCCGCGCCTCATGCCCGCTTAGAATAATATTATTAAAAAAGCAGCAGCGAGCGAGCTAGACGGGAGGGAGAGCGTGCGAGAAGCGAGCGAGGGAACGGCGGCGGACGGGCGGGCGGGTGGGCGCGGAGCATGCTGAGCAGCGCCCCGGGCGGCCCCGCGGTTTGGGCGAGGGCGCAGGCGAAGCGCGCGGGACGGCGCGGACCCAGCGGTGGGCGCGGGGACCCTCTGCAGTGACTCGGGACTCGCCGGCAGCCCGCGCGCGCGCCGAGCCAGGGGTTCCCGCCCCGCCCGCCGCCTCGGCCAGGACGGCCGGGGGAGAAGGCGTCCATGCCGGGCCGCGCGGCGCGGTGAGGGCGCGCGCGGGCGGGCGGGGGCGCGGGCGGCACCATGTCCATGCTGCCGACCTTCGGCTTCACGCAGGAGCAAGTGGCGTGCGTGTGCGAGGTGCTGCAGCAGGGCGGCAACATCGAGCGGCTCGGGCGCTTCCTCTGGTCGCTGCCCGCCTGCGAGCACCTCCACAAGAATGAAAGCGTGCTCAAGGCCAAGGCCGTGGTGGCCTTCCACCGCGGCAACTTCCGCGAGCTCTACAAGATCCTGGAGAGCCACCAGTTCTCGCCGCACAACCACGCCAAGCTGCAGCAGCTGTGGCTCAAGGCGCACTACATCGAGGCCGAGAAGCTGCGCGGCCGGCCGCTGGGCGCCGTGGGCAAATACCGCGTGCGCCGCAAGTTCCCGCTGCCGCGCTCCATCTGGGACGGCGAGGAGACCAGCTACTGCTTCAAGGAGAAGAGTCGCAGCGTGCTGCGCGAGTGGTACGCGCACAACCCCTACCCATCGCCCCGCGAGAAGCGCGAGCTGGCCGAAGCCACCGGCCTCACCACCACCCAGGTCAGCAACTGGTTCAAGAATCGGCGACAGCGCGACCGGGCGGCAGAGGCCAAGGAAAGGTACGAGTAAGTAGCACTTTGGCTGCGTCTCTGTGGGGCCTGGAGGGAGGGAGTCAGGGGGTCGGCTGCCACAGCCCAGAAAGAGACCGAATGTGGCTGACCCTGATGGTGCTGAGGCTGTGGGGGAGACGCTACCAGCAGGGATTTGTCCAAAGCGGGCAAAGCCCTTGAAAAGTTGTCGGTTACGCCCAGGTGGCTCCTGGAGAAAAGTGGAGAAACCGCTAGCTCAAGCTCTGGGCAGGGCCTGGCGGGGGCACCTGGACATTCTGTGAGTGGGCTTGGTAGACAGGGCCTCATGGACCTCCCTCCTGATGGAAGGAGGGACTTTGGTCTAGGACATTGTGATCTTTCAGATTTTAGGATGGCCTGTGTGAAATCGCCAGCACTCCCTCTTCATCCTTATACAGTTCTAAACTAAAAGAAGATTTGGGGGTCCCGGCTTGGAATAGGAACTTCTTTGCTATGACTAGAGACCCAAAGGAGACTTGTCTTTGCCCAGGTGTAGAAGTTAAAGAGAACTACTTCGTTGTCCCGCATAGAAAGAACTGGGGCGGAATGCTCTAGGGGAAGAAGTGTCAGGCCTGGAGACAGAGCTAGGGAGAAGTGCATGCCCCAATTGTCTGTCTTGTTGGACCTAGTCACCCTTCTCTAGCTAGCCAGGCCCTTAACCCCTCTCTCTCAGGTAGGCCGTGGGACTGGACACTTGCTTTCTGGGATGTGTTGCTAGCGACAGTAGGGCTAAAAGCCTGTGCCCTCAGGGGAACAAAGACGTCCTGAACAGACAAAGTTTGACCCCTAGGTCTTGTTGGGGGACCTGCCCGGTGACCCCTCAGAACCCCAAATGTAGAGGGAGCAATAGGAAAGAAATAGGATGTGCCAGCAGAATTGAGCCCGAGGGTACCTGGGATGAGTGATTTGGGACATGTGCAGCCTAGACTCTAGTAGGGGTCAGAGATGGGGGGGGCCTGATCTCTGAGACCCGAAAGATGGAAGATCCACAGTGGAGGGCCCAGCCACCACCAGCCAAACAGAAAGTTCTCCCACAGTAGAGTGGGAAGAAAAGGCCTCTCAAGAAAGAAAACAAGAGAATCAACGCAGAATTTCAAATCCCCACTTCTGGGCAGAATCTACCAGTCAGAGGCAAGTCAGGAGGGGGGGCTCTCTTGGCTAATGTTTGATTGCTCCCCACACCACCCTACACATTCCTCCACCCAGACTGATATGCCTCCAGACTCTGGAGAACTAAGTTCTCAGGCCAGGCCCCAGGTGAAGGCTGCCGCACTCCCAGGGTCTTGCCTGGTTTCTGGTTCTGGCGGAAAGTCTAGCTCAGAATTCATAATCTCCTCTCTTCTCCCTGGGTCTTGCCCTTCTACCCTCTAGCTCCTATCCCTCCCCCCTCCGACTGAAGACTTCATTGTGGCTGGTGGAGAAAGGAACTCTAGCGCTGGGCCTTGTCTCTAGGCCCAGCAGAGTCCCAGAAAGACTAGAGCAAGAGTTAGGAGCCCCTGTGTCCTGCGAAGGGATTCCCCTCCACAGTTTTAAAAAAACAACAACTAATTTTCTCAAACCCCGGACCCTCAACTGGGACCAATATCCCTCACCTTCCTGGTATCACCTCCAAGCAGCAAACCCAGTTCTAGAATCCAAGAGCAGAACCATCTGGAAATCCAGGCATTGCTTTTCTCTCCTGCACCCTGCATTCCACTGGTACTGGTCCCTGCTTCCCTCGCCTCTGCTCCCGGAGTTGAGTTAGAAGGAATATTACATTGAGGAGCACACGGAGATAGAAAGAAAAGGGTGAGACGAATGAGAAGGAAAGACATTCATAAGCTCTCTGAGACATAGAAAATAAATAAGGGGAGGGCAGAAAGCAGTGGAGTCGGAGACCAGGAGGAAGCCAGCCTAGGGACTGGTAGAAAGTGAAAACACCCGCCCGCGGCTCGCTGGGGAGTGTCCGACTCAGGTCGCCCCAGGTGCTGTTCTCGGGTGATGCGGCTTCAAGCAGGCGGCCTCGATTTCCCCTGACCCGGCTGCTTTGCTCCTGCACTTGCAGGGAGAACAGCGAGAACTCCAACTCCAACAGCCACAACCCACTGGCTTCGTCGCTGAACGGGAGCGGCAAGTCGGTGCTGGGCAGCTCGGAGGATGAGAAGACGCCATCGGGAACGCCAGACCACTCGTCGTCCAGCCCCGCGCTGCTGCTCAGCCCGCCGCCGCCACCCGGCTTGCCGTCCCTGCACAGCCTCGGCCACCCTCCGGGCCCCAGCGCCGTGCCAGTGCCCGTGCCCGTACCCGTGCCTGGCACAGGCGGCGCGGATCCACTGCAGCACCACCACAGCCTGCAGGACTCCATCCTCAACCCCATGTCGGCCAACCTTGTGGACCTGGGCTCCTAGAGCCCCGCCCACCGCAACGCGATGGGCCCCCCCACCTTGGGCTTGGGTCTGGACAACCTAGAGAGACGGGGACCCTTGGGCGCCCCGCGCCGGTGGCCCCACCAGGTACTGGAGAACTAACATGCTGAGCCGGCAAGCCGCTGGCCCGGGCAGGACGCAAGGCGAACTGGCTTAGTCCTGGGTCGCGATTTATTTTCAACAAGTTGGTTTTTGAGATCCTTTGGCGGATAGAGGCTCGGACTTGCCATAGGGAAGAGAATAAATTATACACCGTGGTCATTCCTCTACTTTCTTGTCCTGCCTCTTTTCTCTGCTGCCCGCCTCTGCCCTCTTCGAATGGGCCTTTGACTCTATTCCTCTTCTTGCTTTCTCTCCCCCTTTTCTCTGTTTCTGGCCAGCTGTCTGACAGTCGGCCTCGCCTGGAGTTCTCTTGTGCTTCTTTCTGCACTCTGATCTCTCAGCCTTCGTCCTTCTCCCCGCTTCTGGCGATCTCTGCGTGCGCCCCGCCAGCGCCCTGGCTTTCCCGGCTCGGGTGGGAGAGAAGAGGCAGACTCTTTGAACCCAAATCGTGCCCTTCGATCATCCTTCAAGGCCAGAGAGGCCACAGGTGTCGCTTTGCGCCTAGTAACTTAAGTGAAAAAAAGGCGACCCCGCAGAGCCGTGGAGGGCCACCTCTCCCGCGCTCTTTCGATGAGAGCCTTCCGTGCTGCTCCCTCCCCTTCCTCTAAGGCCTGTGGCCCCGGCGCGCCCCAGCGCGGCGCGCCCCAGCGCAGCGCGCCCTGAGCCGCGGACTTGCCGTCTCCCCGTTAAGCCCTCATGTGACTGTTTCCGCTTTTATTTTATAATAAAATTAGAAACCACAAATATATAGACGGATATACGCCATGAGACCCGCGGACTGAGAGGGCCGAAGTGTCTAATTTCCCTACGGGGACTCGACACCCGGAGTAGGTAGGCTGCACTGCTTATTAATATTTTTGTCAGTCCCCCACGACGGGGGAGATCCTCACACGCGCACAGGCAGGATTAGTCTAGGGGTGAAGGGACTACAAACTCCGAAACTTTCTCCCCCAAAGCTCGCAGAGGCAGGAGATGGGCTCTGCACCCCTGGGAGAAGGAGACACCTTTTTCCACAGGATTCTAGGCGGTTCCCTAGACCAGTTCTGCCTTCACCTGGGGGGCAGCGGTGGGCTGTGCGCAGGCACTTGCGTTTGGACGCGACAAGGCACGAGAACAAATGCATTCGCGGAAGTTTCTGAGCGCTCTGGACAGCTGGCGGTGGCCGCAGATCCAGGAGTCAGGCGCGACGCCTCCGGCAGGCCCGGCGGGCTGCAGGCTAGAGGTGGGAGGGACGTGAAGGTTCTTGGGCAGCGGAACAAAGATTTCCATACTCCGAAATCTGCAGAATGGATCTAGAGGGGGAGGATGGGACTCAAAGAAGACTCGGGTGGCTCTCGGGCTAGCTAGCTGAGTTCCTGTTCTCGGTTGGGGACCAGAGGGTGCTGCAGCTCCCCGGGTTACAAGGATGGGCAGGCGGATGCGTTTTCCTATGCTGCGGTAAATTAAGCGCTTCCCCGGCCGCCCCAGGGATCGAGCCCCTGCCCCAGTTGCAGACATGTCCAGGCTGGTCCCTGGCAGATCCAAGGCGGGCTGGGTTCAGCCAGGAAATGGAAGCGTTTGGGTCTTACGTCGCGGTGGCTGTGGATACTGAATATGACCTTCCTTCTCACCATCCGGGTGCCCAGTGGCGGATTCACAGGGGTGGCAGGCGAGGCCAAGGGTCAGGGCAGGAGTCTGGACATTGGGGCGCTGCGACCTTACAGGTCATTTCCTCTACAGTGAAGACAGGGCTCCCCTACTGCCGCCTAGACCTGCGCACTGTTCTGCCTGGAGGTCACGGTGTCCGCAGCTCACCCTCTGCCTGGGCTTTGGCGTCCTTGTCCCTCTGGGCCTGATAGTGTCCTCCTGTAATCAGCACCATCAGACTTGCACCGGTGAGCAGACCAAAAGCATGTTCCTGGCTGATTGAAAGGGAAGCAAGAAACCACTTTGCGTTGGTGGCGGAGTTGAGCGTTCAGAACTCAGCACTGTCTGGGGAAACTTCAGAGTGCACTAGCTGCTCTTCTTCCTGGTGGGGAAGGAGAATTCCTCGGTGCCTGCTTGCCTGCAGACCCACGGAGAGGCCAACAAGTTCTGAACCATCGCTCATAGTGAGAGGAACCAACATGTTGAACATTCATCCCATTCACTTTTTGAGAGTCTGTTGGGTGCCAGCCACTATAAATGGCACAAAAACCCTTACTTTAACTTACAGAACAGCCACCCTCAAATCCACAGTCACACACACAGAGAAGTATGCACACATGAACTCTCATGCAGTTTCATAGGACACTGGATATTTACGGGAGATAAGGAGACCCATTCATGTGTGCACACGCATACACACACACACACACACACACCTTCTCCTCAGACACACAAAAATGCTCATTGTTGCCGTTACCTGTTCACCAACCAGCAGCTTGCCTGGAAGGGGCAGCCATCATGTCCTGGATCCCAGAAAAAGGGAGGGTCCCAGCCTGGTTTTCTGACCGTCTGTAAGCACCCTCTTTCCAACGGCTCAGGTGAGATCACTGGAGTTTGTCCGGAGATTTCACAGGCCAGCATGGGGTGGGTTGCTTTAGTGGGAAAGGGAATGGGGGGGGGCAGACAGTTTTGGTGATACCTGTTGCAGACTTCATTTCCCTCTCCTTGAAAAGCTAACCGAGAAAATACTTTATTTGAAATTGGAAAACTATATAGTAGTTCTGAAAATAAACCCGAGCAGCTGCTTTCTCACTGTCTAACCCTACAAGCCAGTCCCATTCCACACTCAGACCCAGCCGACAGCTGCGGGGGCGAGGAGAGGGCACCAACTGGACTCGAATAGAAAGTGATGTACACTTAGGTCTTCCCGGGTGGGAATCCAGCCGCTCCTGGTCAGAGTCCACTGAATAGGCTTCCCAGTGACTTGTCACCACCTCGGGACAGCCACTGTGGCCACAGAGTCCAGAGGGATGGATTGCAACTGCACAGACCTGCCTCTTCTACTCCTGAGCCAGCTACCAGTGCAGCGAGGTGCTGTTCATTTGTCCCCTGCCAGGACCCATGTGTATCTGGTTTGAGACCGAACCAGAAGGGAGAAGGCAGAACCCAGCCATTGGAGACAGTGGGCTGGCTGATCGCTTGGGGGAGTAAACCAGAGGTCACTGGGGTCACTTTCACTGCCCTCCGGTCCATTGTCAGTTGCCCTGCCTGTGGAACAGAGAGAGGAGACCCAGGAGAAGGGAAAGTGGAGGGGCAGTGACAAAGAGAAGGGCCTTCGCTGGTGGAGAGGGATTGATGTCATGGCTGGCACCCTGGGCTACCGTAGAACAGTTAGGAGGATAGGGCATGACAGGACTCCCCTCTGTTGGACACAGGGTCTGGTGGCTAAACCAACTCGATGGCATCTCACAGCGGAGAGTGGCTCTGAGTTGGAATGACTGCAGGGTAATGGATAGGAGGAGGCAATGGGGGAGGCTCGCGCCCCCCCCCCCTCCCCTGCTCTGGCTGCAGGTTGCCTCAGGCCTGAAATCCCTACTGCAGCTGCTCCTCCGGTGGCAGTCTGCCTGGGGAGCCTGGGGAGCAGATGGTGGCTGCAGCGGCTAACACCAGGAAAGGTCCTGGAGAGGTGCTGATCAGCAAAGAACATTGGGCTATGCAGTCCTTCCTTACCCCCAGGTCGCTTTGTTGGTGAGTGGGTTCTGACCCATAGCCACCCTATGCAGGACTGAAGGAAGCAACCCCCCCCCCCCTGCGCGCCACGCCAAGTGGGATCTGCTGGCTGCAGGCACTGTAATCAGTAGTGAAGAAATTCAATCTGCAATCTTACCAGCCGCCACCTTCCACAGCATGCCAAGGCCCCTAACGGAAGAGATGGAATTGTGCTTTGCGTAGGAGCACAGGTGGGAAAGGGTTGGGGGAGAGGTCAAGTTTGCAACTGAACTCTCCTTCCTTCTGTGTTCCCCACCCTAGGGTGGGGGAGGTGGACCTTCACCCACCCACCATCACCAAGACTGCCTAATTGAGGATGGTGAGGCTGGGAAAGAGATGTGTGAACAGGTGGGGGGGAGGAGGTAGGGGAAGAAGAAGGAAGGAAGAACACACCAAAACCAGGATGAGCCTGAGCGCCCTCATTCTCTGGTTCAGCGGGTATGGGGGGGGGGGGGCAGCTCTCTGATACCCTTAGACCTGCAACTGGAATAGGACCACTCTATTGCCCAGGACACCTCATGGGCATTGGCAGGTCTTCTGAAAGAAACTGCAAAGGGGTGGTGGGTGTCTGCGGAGGCCAGGAGTCCCAGGCTCTCTGGGGGCCAGAGTCCAAATCACTTCTGGTGGTGGGATCCAGGACCCACACGCTGCTCTCTCCGAAACTCCAGGAACCCCATATGCTGCTGGAGCTCAGGAAAGGTTTCTCCTGGATAGCGATGTGGTGGATTCAAAGTGCGGGGGGGTGGGGGGGGAGCTCTGACAGTGCGAATTTGTCTATTCGCTTTTCCAAAATTTCAGCCACAGGAGGTGCTTTTTCTGAACTGACGGCCGGCAGTCTGGACCATCTCTAGTGGCTGTGCCCATGGAGGGCCCGCTGGCACAGCACGAAGGGTGCCCCCCCCTCCCCATGGCCCTTTTCTCCGAGGATCCTGCGAGGCCAGCACCGGGACCAACTCTCTTGGAGCCCTAGTTCTGGGACATTGAGAATAACAGCGACCCAGCTGTGCAAGGCCCCAGCGCGTCTCCTGTCCGGCAGGAGCGGGTGCCCCTGGGCGGCTGCGAGCCAAGCCTCACGGATGCCTGCCCTGATTCCCAAGGGCTCCCGACCCGCCAGCTCTCAGCCGGCCGCATCCCCGCAGCTCCCTGAGGAACCACCAGCTTGGGGTGGGGGGTGAGGGGCACTAGTGGCCCGCGCGCAGAGATCTGGGGCTGGTGGCTAGCGACCCTTGCTGCTCTACCTAGTCCCCGAGCTGGCCGTGAGAGCCGGGCAGAAAAATGGGAGCCAGGACTTTTAGGAATGCTTCACCTGTAACTCACCGTCCCCAGAAGCCATGCCGCCTCGGTTGGCCCGGAGCACGCGGGCGTGGGTAGCTGGCTGCAGGAGTCCCTGGCCCGAGAAGGAGCGCTGTTTCAGCTGCGAGACCCAGGGTCTGCCGCCAACTGCCTGCGGTCCCTCCAAAGGGCGACGGGGCCCCGTGACGTGTCCTCCAGGCCTTTCCTTCAGGACGCTTTTCTAAGGACCACCTAAGCGCTGTCACTCATTCGCTGAAAAATTTGCCATGGACGGAAGTCGCCCTCCTGGGCACAGGGCACAACTACCATGTTGGGACCGCTTACTACGTACGTCCCGGACACTTCACACACCTGGTATCTATTTCATTGGGCATCTGTTTAATGCTCCAGTCGGTCAGACAAGGACGTTATTGTAATCAGCGGATGAACCGGAGACGCCAGGCTCAGGGCTATGGCCGAGGCGCAGCCGTCCCCGCGCCGGGCAGTCGTGGCCTTGGCGGGGCGAGTCCCGCGTCCTGCTCCCGATCGCCGCTGCCAGCCAGGCCGCGCGGGGATCGGAGCAGCCGGCCCGCCTGGGGCGCTCGGGGCGAGGGCAGACGGCCGGGAGCCTCTCTCCGCCGCGCTGGAGAACCTTAGCTGGTTCGAGGTGAGCGGCTGGAGGTGAGCTGTCCACGTTAGGACCCAGCTTGTAACTCAGGGGAGAGTTGGGGAGTTACGGGTCCCTCGCTCGTCCTCCAGTAGATAAACTTGACACTACTCTTGTGAGCCACGCTGGTAGACCGGCATTTGGGGGGGGAAAGAAGGGAATCTTCCCTGAGACACCCCACCCCCCGCCCTCCCGCCCCAGATATTGGCCGCTCCGAGGACTGTCCGGACGCTGAGCGCGGAATCGAGAGTCCCACAATATTTCCTTCGAGGGTCGGTCGGGGCTTTCAGGCCCGGAATCAGCCTGCCCCCTGCGGGTGGAGCGTATTAAGGCGTCGATTCTTGATTCTTCAACACGGGTTTATTACTAGACTGCCGCCAGAGGCTGCGGTCCAAAGAAGGGAATAAGTTGCGGGCCCTCACGTTATTTAGGCCCGGCGGGGAAGCCTCGTCGTCTTTCTGCGGGCGGGATCGTTGGCGGCACAAGGGCTCTAACGGATTATGTCCATTTCAGGGGAGAGTTATGAAAAAGCCAATTGTTCTGAGACAACCTGCGGGTATCCTGGAAAGCTGCCCTGAGACACCTGAACTGATGAGGGAGGTCACTTCCAAGACCAAGGAAGGGAACTCCTGGGAGTTGAGGGAGGCGGGGAGGAGGGAGAGAAAATCGAGACTCCATTCCCAGGCAGGGAATTGAGAGTCACTCCTTTCTGCTTCAGAGAGAAGTGAATAGACCTTAAGGGGGAGGGCCAGAGACCCCAGCACTAACCTCCGGGAATCAGAATACGGAGAAGGTAAAGTTCAATGATTTCCAAAAACAGAACTATGGAAATAGCACCTTGCATCCATCTGGCATATTACACCGTACTGGAGGAGTCCTGCCGAATACTGGTTCCGCTTTGGGCTGCCAACAGCAAGGTTGGAGGTTTGAACCTCCTAGCTGCTCCTTGAGGATCCCTGTGAGTCCAAATTGACTCTATGGCAGTGGATTTCCAGAGTGCCAAGGATGTCACAGACTTCTATTTCACACTCACACTTATACAGGGTGGATATAAAGTAATGCTTAACCCACTGGACATGGGAGGAAGAGACTGGAACATGGTTTTGTGAAACTTCTGGGAGGTCTAAAGCAGTGAAGACTCTTTCCCCTATCTTCTGATGTTGAAATGACTTGTGCAGTCCTGGGGGAATTGTCCATAATAAACCAGTTTGTTCCAGTCTGATTGGGGGAAAAGGAACAGGAAGGTGATAGCCAGCAATCTGGATGCTCTACACAGAGGGACAAAGGAAACAGCTCACAATCCGAGTAGCACGCCCAGGGATACTGAAAAAAAAATACCTGAGTCAGCCTCTGCAGGCAGGACGCTTCCATACAAGGAAGAGACTAGGAAGCTGGCACAGGGCTTGTTTTCTTACTGGGCTCAGGACCTGTCAGTCAAGGCTCTGGGCAAATGAGTCCCCAGCCAGAGATTTCCTAAGAAGAAGACTAGGCATTCTTGTGGGCGGGCACACAGAGAAGAAACTCAAGACTTTGGTTTATTCTGAAAAGTATTCTTTCGGCGACTTCTTCGATGAAGAAGTCAAGATTTACTTGATCACTTTCTAATCTGTCTTTAAAGAAGACGATGCCGAACCAACTATCAAATGTGGGGAGGATGAGTAAGCAGGGAGTGAGAGGCACTCTTCAGAGGAAGGGTGAAGGAGGAAGTCTCCTGAGTAGCTGGAAACAAAGCGCCATCTCAGGGAGCAGGCAGATCATAGGGCAACACTGAAGAGACCGGAACCGGGAAGGTTCCGGAAAGGATCAAATAGGTAGTACCGCAATGCCCAGGACAAACTGGGGTGTGTTGAACACCAAATCAGAGATCAGGAAAAGCCTGTAGCTCACACCTAGTGGTTGTATCTGCCCAAACTGGCATCAGGCTAAAAATCTACCCAGCAGGGGCCAGCTTTGGGCTCAGAACTAAAGCCAAGCAAAGAAAAAGACTGTCATACGCATTGCTATGACAAAGCCTATTTCTCACCCTCCCCATCATCCAATTGTGAGCATGAATAAGGAACACGGAAGGCTTGGGAGAGACCAGCTGCTGGGTGTCTAAGGACTATGGGAGGCTTGAGGGGGGCCAGGTTGGGGTCCATTCTATCAAATGGAATTTAGTCCCCTGGCCAACCCAGGGAAATCTGGGAAAGACTAGCATAACCAAGGAATGTGACCAAAACTAGCACACGAGCACAACCCCCCAGAGAAAGATATACAGAGCCTATGTTCTCATTAGTTCTCACCATTCGGCCTCCAGTGCTTTGAAAGGAGGCTCCGTACCTTCCCCTTGTTAGCTGGATCTGTGTAGATCGAGGTTGCTTTTATGATTGTGGGTTTGACAGCACTGGCTATGATGTTCAAAAGAGGAAACAGACACACAAAGATACCGCTCCCACAGTGTAGATCTCAAGTCACTTCATATCTCTGAGCTACTTAAGTGTTATATGTATCATCATATGAATGAATTAGGGTATGGTGCAGCTGTAAGTGTTCAAAAAATATATAAATGTTCGTCAATTCATGTAAGGGCAGTACTTTAAAAATTCGTTAAAAGAGAGCAGGATCAAGCCCCACCTCTTTTGTGACTTCCCTGGGCATGGCCTCAACCTCATGACCTAAGATGGTAGCAGAACAGAAAGAGAAATGAAAAAGACAAAAGGCATATACGTTACACTGTTGTTGAATGGTTCCTACGGGCTGCTGCCCATGTCTCATTGGCTAGAATGTGTAGTCAGAGCATCAGTACCACTACACTGACAGGAAGGATGTAAATGTAGGTGCAAGCAAAATCTGACCATTCTATTACTGAGGGGGGAAAGCAAGAATAGATATTGGGGGGAACTTTGCATCTGAATTCAGAAGATGCTGAATTTGTTGATTTCCAAGAATTGAATGCCATAGATAGAATGATGTCCTTCAAAAGCATGTGTCCATTTGGCTGGTAGTGACCAGTTATTCCCTGGTTGTTCTCTATTTTTAATTTCCCCTCATGTGAAGCGTTATAAATCTTAACCTCCATATATTAATGAGACAGAATTAGAGGGGGGGCATATCTTGAGTCACCACCCTGGTTTGGATCTCAGGAAACAGAGAAGTGAAGGACCTCACTAACACCAAGAAAGAAGAGATAGGAGCTCATGCTTTGGCCCCAGGACCCTTGCCCTAAGAATTTCCTAGACCCAGAGGAGGATCGATGCCAAGGAACACTGGACTCCAAAGATACTGAAAGAAGGCAAGAAGCTTCGGCCAGATCACTAACAGAGAGAAAGTCTCCTCTTAGTGCTAGTGATCTACAGTTAAACTGCTAGCCTCCTAAACTGAATCTCTGTTTGTCAAAGTCATCTGCTGATGGTATTTCTGCTATAGTAACACTGGATACTGAATGTGTCAGTCCGGATAGGCTAGAGGAACAAATCTCAAAGACATGCATATGGATATAAAGAAGAGATTTATATACAAGAGGAACAGGACAGGGGCTGAGCCCCGGTGGCGTAGTGGTTGTGTGCGGTACTGCGGCCCACTGGGATGGAGGTTCAATTCCAGCAGTGGGGCTGGGCCTCCTACTCCCACCACCAGAGAGCAGTGATGCCACCCCCCACCCCCCCAAAAAAAAAACAAAAACAAGAGGAACAGGACATTGAGAAAGCATCCCAGCCCAGTCCAGTTCAAAGTCATAAGTCCTATATTAACCCATATGCCCGAAATCAGTCTATAAAGTCTCCTTCCGACTCACGAAGTCACAGGTCAGTGGGTGCAGAGTCATGGTGCTGACAGGGGTCTCCACATGGCTCCTCACTTCCAGGGTGCAGTGTCGATTAACAGCATCCAGTGGTGGCAGAAGCAACTCATCGCTGGCAGAGGTCTCCAGGTGGCCACCCCAGCTTCAGAGGTCTGGCTCCATCAGGGCAAAGCCGTGTGGTCTCTCCGCTGGCTCCTCCAGCTTCTCAGATGCTGCCATCTTGTCTTGTCCATGATTCATCGTCTCTCAGACTAACTCCCAACAACTGGGGAGATAACTTCTCATCTTCACAAGGGAAATATCATGAGATTTCCCAGAAGTATCAGGAGAAAGCTATGCCCACATGGAGGCCTCATTGGCTACTCAATGGCTATCTCCAGATTAACAGGTTAGACTCCACCCCTACATTTCAATCATAAAATTAACATAAGCACATGACTGCCACACTGAAGAAATTGATGTTCTGTGTTTTGATAAAAACAAGAGCAAAGAAAACAACAAAGTGAAAAGAAAAACACCTGATTTTGTTGTTGTTTTTTAAGCAATTTGTTACCTATATTCCATGATGAACTTGTAAGGCTAAAAATCACACTAATAATAACATCACCAAAAAAAAAAAAAAAAAAACTGTGGCCCACTGGGCTGTCAGTTCAAATCCAGCAGCAGCTCTCCAGGAGGAAGGGTGCATCACCTACTCCCACCAGAGGGCAGTGATGCCCCCCCAAAAAACAAAAACAAAACAAAAATAATAATAATATCACCACACATATAGATAGGTGGCATAGGTCTAGAGTTCCATTTACTAGACTTACCTAGGGGATAGTTATTATTAACTATTTCTTATGTATTTATAAGAAGATAGCACCTGGAAACATGGGGAGATCTTGAGGGCACCTGCAACCTCTTTACATTGCTAACAGAACACCAAGAGTTGCAGAAAATATTCTTTACCTAACTGTGTATCACCAAAAATGCAATCCCACTTCTTGGTTTATTTACTTAAGTGTTCATTCATTTATTCACTTACTCATTTATCTATCAAATAATTTAGTAGATATTTACTGATCACCTCTGCTTGCTTGATGTTGTTAAGCACAAGACTTTATGAGTTCTCGCCAAAGGAACTTGAACGGACCCAATGTGGGTCTCCTCCAGGTCTCTCTGCTTCCCATGCTCCCTAGAGGCTGAAATCGTAAGGTCCAGGCATCCCTTGGAGGTCATGCATGGAGATAGCAAGGTGAGCATTAGTCTGATAGGCAAACCATATATGAATACACCTGTTAAAAATTTAAATAATTGTAATACCCAAAACAAAGTCACTAGAAGGGCTCATTGACAAGGCTGAACTGGCCGAAGAACCAGCAAACTTGAAGATGGAACCACTGAGATGATGCAGTCTGAGGAACAGAAAGAAAAATTAAGATAGAAATAGAAGCAGAGCCTTTGAGACAGATGAGATCCCACCAAGCATACCAACATGCATAGATGGATGCATAGAGGAAATTCCAGGTGAAGACCGAGAAAAAGGGACAGAGAGGGATAGCTGAAGAAATAGTTAAAAATTTGCTAAAAAAAAAAACATAGACATCCCAGAATTTCAATAAACCCCAAGTAGGAGAAACATATTAAAGAGTTGAGCATTCTGCCTGCAGAAGGTTAGGGATGGTAGTGAAAGCCGAACATCCATTTGCAGAGTCCCACGCAGATCAAGTCTCTTATGACTCCCCTCTGTCACTGACCTGGCCTATGAATACCTTTGCTATCAGAGGCGATGGAAAGTGGACTCACCCAGAGACAGTCAGGTTAAAATTTAACACCATATCGCCTTGTTCTCCCTTTGAAATTTGTTCTCATTTTTGTTATTTGCTGTTATCTTGCAACTGATGATTTTCTGTGTTTTCTTTTGTTGTTGTTATGGGGGCATACTATTTTGCCTTTGTGCATTTTTCTTGATATGAAACCCAGGATCGGTAACTCTATAGACAAGTAACTTAACAGTTTCTTGAGGTTATGACAGGGGAAGTGGGGAGACATGGGGAACTATTAATGAGCAGAAGGAAGAAGAAAATGTTCTGAAATTGATTGAGTGATGATTGCACACCTCTTTAAGATGTTTAAACTCAAAGAGACCCACACCAAGATACATTATGATGAAATTATAGAAAGCCATAGATCATTTTGAAAGAAGCAAGTGAGAAATGACTCCTTGTCTCCTGAATAAGAGAAACAGCTGACTTCTCCCTGGAACCATGGAGACCAAAAGGAAGTGAGATGACATAGTGTGTCAGTATGGGTGCACCAGAGAAACAAATCCATAGACACTCATTTGTGTATGAGAAAGAGCTTTATATACAAGAGCAGTTAAATATTGAGAAAACATCTCCCCCCAAGTCTAGATCAAGTCCATAAGTCCGATATTAGCCCATATGTCTGATCCATAGTCCTCTTCAGACTCATGAAAACACATGCAATGATGCCAAGTGCAGGAAGATCACAGGCTAGTGGATGGAAAGTCTTGTGGATCCAGTAGCATTGTAAGTATTTCAGCACTGGCAGGAGTCTCCACCTGGCTTCTCTGACTCCAGAAGTCTGGTTTCATCCGTCTATCTCCACATGTTTTCTCCACAGAGATAACTCGCAGGGAGTGAGCAGAGAGAGACTGTGTCTCTCCAGCCTCCAAGGAGGAACATACAGGAGTTCTCAGAATCCTCAGGAGAAGGTCATGCCTACACAAATTGGCTATCACCTGATTATACAGGCTAGACTGCACCCCTATACTCATAATCCTCAAATTGACATCAGATTATGTAACTACCACACATAATCAAAGTACTGAAAGAAAAACAAAACAACCCTGCCAACCAAAATTCTAATTCTACATCTGACAAAATGATTTTTTCAAAAAGGAAGTATAAGGGGTATTTACAAACTATAGAGATGCAAATACCAACGTTTGTCAGAGATTAAGGGTGAAGTGGTGGAGAGAGAGATAAATACGTGGAACAGAGGACATTTTTAAGATAATGAAACTAGTCTATACAGTATTGCAAAGGTGGATGCATGCATGGTAGTAGACATTTATCAAGACCCTTAGAACTGCACAGCACAGAGTTAACCCTCGTGTAAATGAATTAATAATCAGATATTAATGAATTATTAATTAAAGCAAATAGTGAAGGTTTCACCCACAAATGTTTTCTCCTTCACTTAAAAAAAACTGAAACTACTTTTAAATGGGTGACAATAGAGAGCAAATAAGATATTATAGTTTAGCCTAGTTAGATCTACTGCAATCGTCACTGCAATGCTCTGTCTGGTAACAATGCAATGCACATCCCTCTATTGTGGCCAATGGGGATTCCCTGGAAGCTTAATCTATGTGTGGACCCTGAAAATGGATGTTGGGCTTCCACTGTCTTTATGCGGCATGTTAATAATATGAGAAACTCTGTGTGTGATGGGGGGGAAATATTTAAGGGAGCTTCAAAATGTTCATCGAAAACTGGAATTAAAATATAATGGGAATTTTCCATGAGTTTTTTTAAGTTCCCTCAAAAGCAGACTCTGGGGCTGAGCCCTGGTGGCGTAGTGGTTGTACGCAGTACTGTGGCCCACTGGGTTGGAGGTTCAAATCCAGCAGCAAGGCTGGGCCTCCTATTCCCACCACCAGAGGGCAGTGATGCCTCCCCCCAAAAAAGTAGACTCTGTGCTTTCTGTTCAATCTTTTGTCTGTAAACCTAAAACTATAAAAATAAAGATTACTAATAAGAATGAACACAAATTTATAAATGCTTCCAGATAAAGTAAGTTTTGCTTTATGGTAACATCCCCAAGAATTACCCAAGTAGCCTGTTTTGCAGTGACTATTGTTTTGTGAAATCACGATTCTCCAACCATATTGTGAAGAGTCTGTGGGATTCAGTTGGGTCATTACCCAGAACTATCGATCAGCTCTCACTGCTTCTCACCCCCACGATTAGAAAGGCTAATCCTTTCTAACTGCCATAACAGCAAAGTCAGGGTTATAGTTAGAGGGACTTTTATCCAATCTCTAGCTCTAAGTATTCTTAAAGGACTCTGAAAGCCACATCTCTTCACTTTTCAGTTTTGTAAACTAGTCTCAGAGAGGTGACGTGTCCTGCCTGTACGTACATTGGGTCCTAGTGGCCCTGGTGTAGGTGTTCCTAGATTCCCTGGCTTTGTCATCTCCTCTTTCCTCCACTTTCTCTAATAATTGCTTTTATCAAGCTCAACACTGTGTAGGAAAGGATGGTTCGAATCATTTACATCTTCCTTATTCAATCGCCTCAATCTTTAAATCAACTTTGAATGGCTTGCACAAACCCAAACAGTTGTGAGATAGTCAAAGGAAAGAGCAAGAAATAGAATGGGGCAAAGGGAACATAGAAGCAGAGGCGGAGAAACAGAATGAGATTAGAAGTGGAGGGGAGAAGAAGAAGAAGAAAAGGAGAGACAAGAGAAAATGGGAGGTGAATCAGAAGGAACAAAAGAAAAGAGTACTGGAAAATGAATGAGAGGACCTGGACACCATGAAACCCAGGCACTCTGGTCTCCTTTTCTTTCCTTCTTGTTAAGAATGAGGTGTCTTGGTCCAGTTGTGAGGATTTTTGTTTTCTTTTTTTTGAACAGTTTTATTGGCAAACTGGGGATTTTATCCCATGACAGGTCTCTTGAATTCTCAGTTGTGGTCCCTGTCAGCCAGTTTCAAGACTAGCGTCTGTCCGGTCCATGTTTCCACAGACATCCCCATTATTTATAAATATTCTATCAACTTCTGGAATGTGTTACAGTCAGATGCCACGTGATGTATATAATCTTACTAACTGAAAGGGGGACATTGCTTCCCCAAGAGGACTTGGGAAACCCACACGAGGATATTCATCGTCTCAATAATTGAGTGGATGGGGGAGGGGCATTAGTTCCAAGTTAGGAAACCGCAAGAGAGTCTTTGATTGCTTCAGAGAAGTGGGACAGAGTCAGCTATGGCTGTCTGCATGGGAACTGGGCTCTCAGAAGCAGTCCCTGTTGGCAACAGCTGCCTCTGTTTGTTTTGTTGCTATGCCTTGGGAGGCTGCGCTGGGACAGGCTGTCTTTCTTCAGTCCCCTTCTTTGGGGTGAGGACTGACAACTGGAGCCAGAAACTAAGAAAAATGAGTTAAGAATTTGGGAGGAAGGGCAAAGGTAAGAAAGATAGAGGGGTCTGTGGTACTGTGGGTGCAGGAAGGAAATGAACACAGAACATAAAATGGTGCCCCTCTGTGGTAATTACATATCTGCTGTCAACTTGAGACTATTAAGAGTGAAGGGGTGGAGTTTAGCCTCTCGATCAGGTCACCGCTTGATGACCTCATTGGGAGCCGCTAAGGAGATAAATAGCTCCCCGGAGGAGCCACACACATACCTGACTGCGAGACATTCCTGTTGACCAGCCACATGGCACTAGGCTGATGGAGCCAGAGCCCTTGAACTGAAGGGGCCACGTGGAGACACCCACCAGCACTGAGATGCTTCTACCACTACTGGATCCACAAGACTTTCCATCCACTGGCCTGTCATCTTCCTGCATTTGGCAGCCTTGCATGTGTTGCATGAGGCTGAAGAGGACTTTGTAGATTTGTATCAGATAAATAGGCTAATATCAGACTTATGGACTTGATCTGGACTGGGATGGGATGTTTTCTTCTTCTTTTTTGGGGGGTGGGGTGTTTTCTTAATATATAACTACTATTCTAAAAAGTTTCCTGCTATACACATATGAGTCTCCCTGAATTTGTTTCTCTAGTCTACGTAGACTAACGTCCCCTCTAAGGTCAACTCAATGTCAACTGATTAGATGACCCTCCCCAAAAGGAAAGAATCATTCCTTTGTGCTGTGTGTGATCACCTCTGGGCATCATTTCTTTCTGGTGATGGCCATAGACAACTATTGCCCCCCTTTACTTAGCTTTTTTATCCTTTTCATGATTCTTGCCCCTGTTGAGTCAATTCTGACTTCAAATGACTTTATATGACAGAGTAGAACTGGCCTGTAGGGAGTCTATTTTACACAAGCAGACAACCTCCTCTTTCCCCCCAGGAGTGACCGGAGGACTCAGACTAAGGACCTTCCAGCTAGCAGCCCAGTACTTAGCCACCCAGTGAGCCTCCTTCTGAGGGTGTCCTGCTTTTCGTTCTGGTTTTTCTCAGGATGACACTCTCAGAAGAGATGTAAAAGGCATAGAAGAGGGGGAAGGCCCACAGATGTCTCTTTATAGCTGTGGAAGTCAAAGGGAGCAGACTTCTTTTCCTTCCCATGGAATCAGCACTCAGACTAGTCATACCTCAATGGTATCAATGGTTGGACAAATCGAGGTAAAATCTCTAGTTTTGCAAATGACCCTCGCTACACTCTGAGAATGACCAAGAGGGCGAACATAATTGATGCAGGGAGAGTCCACACAGCCACGGGTGG
>PVJH01011348.1:0-69200 GCA_004026705.1 Nesogale talazaci
TCTCTCTCTCTCTCTCTCTCTCTCTCACACACACACACACACACACACACACACGCATGCACAACTGGTTTTACTTCCCTAGAAAATTGAACCTTAAATAGATGTCATGATTAGAAAAGTAGAAGGCAAGCAGAGAAACAGAGAAGGCGTCAATGAGAAGGGTTGACACCATAGCCACAAAAATGGGCTCAAAAACAGACCAATCATCCCCAAGGTAGCGTTTCATTCTATCATACATAAAGTTGCTATAAATCAGAGGTGACTTTATGGTAACTAACAATAACAGAATGTCTAAAACAAAAGATTGATAACACCAAATACTGACATCAACTGATATCACCATTGTGGAAAACTTTGGGACCTCCTTCAGGAAAGTGAAACCTATGCTAACTTGGTTGTTGTTTCTACGTGCTGTAGGTTGTTGTTAAGTGTTGTGGGTTGGTTCTGACTCATCACAACCCTAATTTTGACAGAAGGAAACGTTGCCTGCTCCTGCACATCTCACAATCATTGCGGTGTTTGCACCCCTTGTTGCAGCTACTGTATCAATCTATCTTGTTAAGGCTCTTCCACTTTTTCACTGACCCTTGATTTTACTAACCACAATGTCCTTCTCCAGGGAAAGAGATGAAGTCTTGCTCTCCTCACTTCTAGAGACCATTGTAGATATATTTCTTCCAAGATGGATCTATCTGTTCCTCTGGCAGTGCATGACACTTCGCATATTCGTCACCATCACCATAATTCAAATGCTTCGTTTCTTCTCCAGTCTTCCTTATTCGATGCTCGATTTTCACAGGCATATGAACCATTAAAAATTCTCTGACACCTCCTCTTAGGAGAAATTAAAGTACGTACACAAAATGCTTATAATGTTTATAGAATGTTTATAGAAGCTTTGCATATAATCCCTAAGAACTGAAACCATTCCACACTTCCCTCTGGAATGAAATACTATTCATTAATAAAATAAGAACAAACTTCTCATACATAGAATAGTATAGCTTCATCTTAGAAATAATTTATTTGGGGCCACAAGAAACCAAAATCAAATATATGTAAACATTATAACCCATTTATGTGACTTTCAGATTCATGTCCCTAACTATAGGAATCAGAACTGTGGTTCTAATTAATGAGAGGAATCTGGGGGAACAAGGGCAAGAGGGAACCTCCAATAGTCATTGAAAGGGTAAGAGCTCCCAATAAAATGATTTTTTAAATCTCTATATACATTTTTTAAAGTCATTGAAAGATTTTATATTTCACTTAGGGTGTTGCTTCTGTAGATGAATCCATTAGTCAACATCTATTGAGTGGTACATTGGAGAACTACTCTTTGACTATATAACTTTATATTGAGGCATATAAGTTTTACCTCAATAAAATATATGTGGAACCATGGCATAGAGGGGGACAGCCTCAGGAAAACTCTGGTGGAAGGTCGCTCTGTCTGTCTGACTTCCATCAGGCTGGCAAGGTGACAACAGATTCCACACTTCTAAAATGGAATGAACACATCAGTCATTCTTTGGATGGGAAAGAGTCTCCTTCTAAGACCCCCAAAGCCCAAAAGAGGCTGGCAGCTGAAGGGTGGTGTTGCAAGCCACAGAGCGAGTCCGTCCAGAACACAGGCGTGCAGTGCTTTGGGTGTGCCCTGGGGCCAGTTATGCCTGGTGTTACAGTAAAAGTGCCAAATCTGGACATCTCGTCCCCTCTTGTCCCTGGGAGCAGGGGTACTGTGAAGACAGTTTTTCTAACTTGGCACAGGGCTGATTTTCTGCATCAGAGACTTCAGGAAGAAAGCTTGTTTGTCATCTGAAACATTCTGGATGCTGCCCTTTTCTCTGCTTGGATTGTAAATTCAAGGATGCTGTGTGCAAACTTAGATTTCTGCCCAGCGGATGTGTTTTGTAAGCCACCGGGAAACAAAGGCTTCTTTAGCACACGATGATGACCGAATTTCTAAGGTGGATTTCTCTGTTTTCATGAGTTCGAGGGTGGCTGTAACCGAATGAACAGAATTCCAATCTCCTGAGAACCTCAGAGCTCGTTCCGAGGTGAAAAGCGTCTCTGAGAACTATCAAAGCGAGGGTGGACTCTTCATTCCCCTCCCTGCACCCTGCGCTGAGGAACAACAGGAAATTGTCTTGGCTTAACCTTCTTGGCTGAGAAAGAAAAGGAGAAGCGAAAAGAACCATGGCTTAGAACGCTGCTCCATTTACAAAGGTCCTCCTCATCTGGTTTCGTTTGATTGTTTACAATGTGTTTAAGCAGATTCTCCCTTCTTATTTCCTCTCTCCTTACTGCCATCGCCAGCTCCATGCCATTTTGATTCCTCCTCCTCCTCTTTCCCACACAGAGTGACAGATTCTGACAGATATTTCCTCTGAGTTCACTCACGTGAGTCCCTTTGCACGTCCAATAACTCCTTCTTCATTTAGACCTTTCTTTCTTCTCAATAGTAGGCGCGTCATTAACCTCGCCTGACTTCACCAGTGCTTCCTATAGACCTGCCCCATTCATCTTGGCTCAACAGAACAGTGGTCTACGGTGATTGAATGAATCCAGTGAAAGCTCTTTCCTGTGAATCTGCTTCTCCAGCCCCGTCTTTGACTCACATTTCATACATAGCCAATGGGTGGATGTCTGCCATGCTCTTGTCTATGCTGGACCCATTTCCCAGAGTGCTCTCCATGTTGACCACTTTCTCCTTCAGAACTCATCATAAAGCAAAGTGGCTCCTTAGCTTCCACCTGGATGTGTTCTCTTCCTTCTCAGCTGCTTTAGAAAATTTAAAAATAGGGATAAACTTATCTCCTGCTTTATCTTACCTTGCAGCACGAGAGCTCCTACAGTGAAGCTTGCCCTTGTATTCATTGTTTGCCATGGAATGGAGCCTGCTTCCCGGTGACCCGTTATTTTCAGAGTAAAGCTGTGCTCCATAGAAATTTTAATGGCCTATTTTTTAGTAACAGAGAGCAAGGTCTTTTTTCTGAAGTGCTTTAGACTAGGCTTGGACTGCCGACCCTACAGCAGGCAGCTGGCCATGTTAACCCAGGGATCCTGTCTCGCACGTACTAAACAGTTAATAAATGTACGTTACTTTATTTCAAGTCTCACATTTTAAAACTGTAAATTAATTGCCACAGTTTGGCCAGCGCCAAAATTGTAAAACTTCCCTACTCTCTTTTTCAAGTAATTTAGTACTGTCTTCTGTACACACACACACACACACACACACACACACACCTTCCCAAAACTGGAAAATATTTTTTTAAATCTGCATTAGCCTGGGTAGACTAGAGAAACAAATCCATGGATATACTCATATGTATATAAGGGAGAGGCTTATGCAAGAACAATTGAACATTGAGAAAACATCCAGCCCAGTCTAGATCAAGTACATAAGTCTGACAGCAATCTATAAGTCCTCTTCAGACCCATGAAACACATGCAGACACTGAGTGCAGATCACAGACCAGCTGCTAGAAAGTTTGCAGATCCAGTGGCATTGGAAACATCTCTGCAGGGGTCTCTGCATGACTTCTCAGCACCCAGGGCTGCATCACAGTGGGTCCGTGAGTCTTGTCAGCTGCTATGTTTCCTAGGGTGTGAGCAGAGTCTCCCACCTCCAAGGAGGAAATACCAGAATTCCCAGAATCCTTAGGGGAAGCCTATCCCCACACATAAGCCTCACTGACTGTGACCTGATTGACAGGCTAGACTCCACCCCTACATGATTAATCCTTAAACTGACAAATATATAACTAACACAAAAGCTATGTATTTAAATTTGTTTCACAAAATAATCGTATCACCTTCAAAGTGCACGCTAATGCACTTTGTCATTAGAGTGCATGATACACTTGTCAAATCTGTCATTCTATTCTTGGAAATATTTTCAAACTCTTCTGTTTGGATAGCTGACAACCCCTCCCTCAGTTTTTCTTCACCTCTTCTACATCATCAAATCTCTGTTCTTTCGTGGCCCACTGCATTCGTGGAAACAGAAAGAAATTGCATGGATCCAAGACTAGGTGACAAATGTGCATGGGGTAAGAGAAGCATGCTGTTTTTGCCAAAAACTGGTACACTGTGATGGCTGCATGAGCAAGTACATTGCTATGGTAGCAAAACCAGTCTCCTGTCTTCCACAAATCAGGCTGGTTCTGTCACACCCTGTTACACTTTCTTTCTAGAACCTCTAAATAGAAATCTTTATAAACAGTTTGACCCTGTGGAATGAACTCCAAATGTACCATGAACCCACAATTTCACCCATTTGTGAAAGTAATGGACATCTAGAATTAGGTTTGTCGTCAATTGACATTTCACCTCTTTTGAAATGAGAAAACCACTTGTTCCCTTAATTTTTCCCCTTAGTACTGTCCTGATAAGCGGTGTTCAACATCACAGCAGTTTCTGTGGCCTTTTTTTCAAGCAGGAAACAGTATTTCACAACAGCATGTTGTTCTCCTAAATCAGCCATCACACAAAAAAATGTAGTTCAAACAAAACTGCTTTGACAAAAAAATTCACTGTGACCAGACATAACTTTCCTAGGTGATGCCATTGGGTGCACTAATTCGGTTGATCAAAGCCTGCCTAGCTGGAAAAATGTGTACTACAAAATACCTATCCAGTGGAACATTTTTCCATTTTGGGGGTGGGTGGCTATTGTATCAATTGACATTGTATCAATTATGACTCATAGAAACTCTACAGGGTTTCTGAGACTATAACTCTTTAGAAAGATAAACGTCATCTTTCTCCCCAAGAGTGGCTGGTAGTTTTGAACTGCTGCCCAATTTGCAGTTAGCAGCCTAATACATAATGTCTATGAATACATATATAAAAGCAAATGGCAAGGAACTAAGATTGAGGTTTTTCAGCACTCTTTAGACAACCTCTGCTTGTCATAGCCCTTTTGATTAAATAGATGCTGTGCTTCTCCAGGGAATAGAATATAAAGAGTATTAGAAAGCAGAGAACCTTAGACATGATCTGAGAAGCGAATGAGCTGAGAATTCAAGTGATGACTGGACTAGGTCTGTGAATTCCAGCACAGACCTGCCCTAAAGAACAACAGTATTTGGTCAAGTTGTTTTTCCATATGTCAAGTTATCTAGGCTTTATTGAGGGAACCAAAGAAACAGTTTCCCCCAACAGGAGCTGAAAGCAAGAAGAGTCAGCAATAATGAAGGTTCTCAGGATAAAGCTAAAATTCAATAGACTGGAGGGGTAGAAAAGAGTGCCTTGTTTTGGGATCTTCTATTTACTTATTGAGGCCTAATGACACAATGGGTTCAGCATCAACGTCTAATCACAAAGCTGGTGGTTCAAATCTCCTAGCCACTCTTTGAGATAATCATGGAGAGGTCTGTGTCCACAAAGCTATACAGCCTTGGAAATCCTGTGAAGTCATTCTTCTCTGTCCTCTAGAGTGGCTCACACATAGTGACCTACAGGACAAGGTAACATTGGTGTGTTTCTGAAATGGAAAGTCTGTCTGGAACAGAAAGCCTTATGTTTTTCCTCTGGAGGGCTGGTGGCTTTAAACTGCCAATCTTGCAGTTCGTAGTCCAGTGTGTAACCACCACACCGTCAGGGTTCCTTCTAGGATGGCTAGGTGTCAGAATCAGCTCCACGGCAGAGGTTGACTCCCTTCACTTAGGAAGTTTCCTCTGGTGCTTTCTCTTATGTTACTTATGGGCTGTCCTAGTAGTGTTTTCAACAGCAGAATTGATTCTTTTCCAAGATGCTCATACACTGATTGATGACTGATAAATATCCTTGACTATTTCAAATGGATTAGCTACACTTTAAGCAAGAACCATATGGTGCTTCCATCCAAAATGACTATTGGCCTCCCAGGAGGTCAGAAGTGACCCTAAATCGGATTTGTTTTTCTTATTTCTACAAGCCACAGGCTTCTTTGAAGGCCAAGCCCTAGCTTCCTTGCCTGCACAACGCTTAGTTTGCACATGAGGGGTCCCTTTGATGAGAAAGGTGTCATTGCTGTTCGTGTTTCTACAGGCCTCAGAGGACCACAGTTTATTGTGCCCACAGTCTTCATCCAGGCGTCCCACTCTTTGAAGATGGCGTCTTCCTTTGGTTTTGAAGAACTGAGGTGGGAGAGCACTTAAACCAAGAATCTCACTGGAGACTGTGAGGAACAGAGACACTGACTTAGTAAATCCTCAGAAGAGAACTCCAGTTTTACAGAAGGCAATCAAAAGGACCTGGGCCCCTCACTCTTCTTGCCTCGGGGTGTCAAGTCTGGGTACTAAGGAGGATAATGGGGCAGCAACACGAGGTCAAGAGAAGATCTTCCCAGCTCTGTGGGGAGAAGTCAATCAGAAGAACCCCCTTTCTGGGCTCCTACCTTTTAGATTTCAGGCTTCCATGAATCTTTCTAAACCATGCACAGAGTCAAAAGGCTAGAGTATATAGAAAAACATTTCAAGAATATAATTTGAAATTTTACCCCACAGAGATGAGCACTATTTTACACAATAGGATATGAATCCTTTTAGATTTACCTGAATCAAACATATGTGTTACATACCTATTTTAAAGACAAACTCACACGAGTTTTTCTGCCATAATTTTGTTTTGATTGTCTTTTCTAACATTATCTTGTGCAGTTCTTCCTTGCTAGTAAATGTAAATATACACATTTGTGATCATTTCACATCTTCAATTTTAGGAATGTTTTATATTATGTAGGTGTCATTCTCACAGTATTGGATTTGAACAAAGTTTCTACCATCATAATTAAAAATTTTGCTTTACCTTTTCTCTAAAATGTATTTATTTTGATACATAACAAAATACACAGCAATTCAATGATTTCTACAAGTGAAATTTGGTATCATTGATTAGTTCTCTAAATTGTGCAGCTATTCTTTTCTGAGTTGTTGCCTCTTATTAACATAAACTCACTGCTCCCTGAAGTTTATATCTACTCTAATCTTTCCAGTTACTACCGTCAATTTGCTCCCACATAGATACTTCTATAATTCTTTTTTTAGATTATTTTATTGGGGGCTCCTATATCGCTTATCACAATTTATACATACATATACTGTGCCAAGCACCTTCACGTGCCTGCTACCATCATCATTCTCCAAATATCTATTTTCCACTTGAGCCCTTGACATTAACTAATCATTCATCTTTTCCCCTCCCTCCCCGCTCCCTACTCCCCCACCAAGACTTAATACTTTATAAATTATTATTTTGTCATATCTTACGTTTCCTGACATCTCCCATCACCCACTCCTCAGATGTTCATCCTCCAGATGGGAGATTATGTGCATGTAGATCCTTGTAATCGGCCCCCCTCTCTACCCCACCTTCCCTCCACCCATCCAGTAACTCCACTCTCACTATTGGTCCTGAGGGGTTCATCTATCTTGGGTTTCCTATATTTCCTGCTCCCATCTCTAACAGCATACCTCTTCCAGTCCAGCTAGATTTGTAAGGTAGAATGGGATCACAATAGTTGGGGGGAGGAAGCCTTTAAGAATTAGAGGAAAGTTGTATGTTTCATCACTACTTCACTGCACCCTGACTGGCCCATCTGCTCCCCATAACTCTTGTGTAAGGGTGTGTCCCAAAGAGCACAAAGTTCAAGACAGAGTTTTTTTTTCATTATTTAAGCTAAACTATGGTTTGGTTAGGAGCCTGGGTGGTATGGTGGTTATTCATTGAACTGCTAACCACAAGGTCGGTAGTTCAAAATGACCAGCAACTCCACAAAAGAAACATGAGGCTTTCAATTCCCTTAAAGAGTTTCAGTGCAGCAATCATTCAATGCTGCTTGATCGAATTGAATTACGGACTATTATATTTGTAAGAGCTCCCAATGACATGATTTTAAAAAGAAAAACAGTTAGTCTCAGAAATCCAGAGGCAGTTCTACTCTCTTCAAGTCAGAAGGGACCCACTGGCAGTGAGTTTGAATTTAATGTTTTGTTTTTAAGAAGACTTCAGGGATAATTTTGCTTTTAGCTTTAAGATTATTTCAGGGGCTGAGCCCCGGTGGAATAGTGGTTGAGTGAGGGACTGTGGCACACGGGCTTGGTGGTTCAAATCCAGCAGCAGCTCTCCAGGAGCAGGGCTGGGTAGTTCCCATGACCACCACAGGGTAGTGATGCAAAAAAAAAAAAAAAAGATTACTTCAGGCTATAATTTCAGGCAATCTCCCCTGGCAAACTCCAGAAAGTCTTCATTCTATTACTCCAGAAAATCTGCACTATAGGAGAATGATGAATTCTGTTCCACATTTCCCCCACTTTGATCAGGATTCTTTGTTCAGAGTATTCCATCATGGTAGCTGGGCATCATCCAGCTCCAGCCACATTCCAAAGAAAGCAAGTGGGGGTGGAAGCAATTGTGCACACATTCCATATCCTCCTCCTAGTCCTGTCTCTTTTTATTCTGCAGCTCCAGGGGAATAGAGATAGAGAATAGAGTTCCTTGAATGGCACATGCAAACGTTTAAAGAGCCTCGGTACTGTACAATGAACTAACAGGTAGATCGGAAGCAATAATCATGCTGATAGATGAATCAACTAAGATGTCCCAAAGCACTATGACTATGACCCTAAATCTCCATGCAATCTCCATGCATATAAGAAGCTTCAGGAGACACTCATTCTTTTACTATTGCTGTTGTAAATATAACAACCACACAGCTTTGGCCAACTCAAGGTTCCGCAGAGTTTTATTGCTCTCACTGGCATCAAGTTGACGCTGAGTGACGGCAACCCTGTAGGACAGGGCAGAGCCGCCTGTGTGAGTTCCTGAGACGCTCACTCTTCTCAGGAGCGGACAGCGTCATCTTTCTCCCCTGGAATGACTAGAGCTTTCCAATCAGATCTCACGGATGCAGCCTCTGGAGCACCCTGGGTGCTTTGCGATCCAGGATTCAGTGTCCCAGTCTTTTGTTATAATTATAAATTAATTACATTTATTTTCCTTCTTAGGGAGAACGTGCTCAATATTTCACCATTAAGAATAATATCATTGTCATGTTGTTCAGTGTGTATGCTCAGCATACTATTATTGTGTATATATTCATGTGGAATACTGGTATTTTAGTAGGTGACATTTTGAATTACTAAACATAAGGTAAGCAGTTCAAAACCATTAGCTGCACCTGGGGAGAAAAATGAGGCTTTCTATGTCCACAAACCATCACAGTCTCAGAAACCCCCAGGGACAATTCAACCCTGTCCTTTAATGTCTCTGTGAGTCAGAATTGACTCGACACAGTGAGTGAATGAGTTCTGTTCACTATAATAATATACACTATATATGATTAGGAAACTTCCCTTTTTATATTGGGATCTCTTATAGAAATCCATACATCAATTGCATCAAACACATTTGTACATATGTTGCCAACATCATTTTCAAAACATTTTCTTTCTGTTTGAGCCCTTGATACCAGTTCCTCTTTTTTAACTCCCTCCCCCACCCTCATGGACCCCAGGATAAATGATAAATTATTATGATTATTTTAATATATTTTAATATATCATACCCTCTACTGTCTCCCTTCACCCACGTCTCTTTTGTTCATCGCCTTGGTGGTGCATGGCATGGAGGTGTTATATGTCTATCATCGTAGTCAGTTCCTGGTTTCTCCCCCTTCTTCCTATGCCTTCCCCCTACCCTCATGATATCACTAATCCTATTACTGTTTCTGAGTGGGGAGGTATCTCTTCTGGATTCTGAGTCCCCAGAGTTCTTATTTATACCATTGTACATTCTCTGGTCAAGCCAGATTTTTAAGGTAGAACTAGGGTCAAGATAGTGGGGAGGAGGGGAGGAGGAGGGAGGGGGGAGGAAGAGCTAGAGGAATGTGTATGATCCATCAGTGCTAATGCTGCACCATGGCTGACTTGTTCCTTCCTTACCACCCTTCTGTGAGGCAATGTCCTATTGTCTACAGATGGGCTTTGGTCTCCACTTTGAATCCCATCATTTGCATCAATTTATTTGTTTGTTTGGGGGTCTTCTGATGCTGGATCCTGTCAATACCTCGTGGTCACACAGGCTGGTGTGCTTCTTTGATGTGGGCTTTGTTGCTTCCCTGTTAAGTGACTTCTCGTTTAACTTCAAATCTTTAAGACCCCAGTCACTGTATCTTTTAATAGTCAGGCACTATCAGTTTTCTTAACCACATTTGCTTATGCAACCATTTTAACTTCAGTGATCACACTGGGAAGGTGCGCATCACAGAATGTCAGATTATTAGAACAAAGTGTTCTTACATTGAGTATTTGAATAGAGACTCAATGCCTGTCTGTACACAAACCTATATCCCCATCATTAAAATTAATATATTTGTACATGTGCATGACTATATTTATACCTCTATAAATGTCTTTTGCCTCCTAGTTCTTTTCTTTCTTTCTTTTTAGGGAAAGTTCCTATGTCAGTTACATAATCTAATGTCAACTTGAAGAAAGGATGGAGTCCAGCCTTTCAATGAGGTTATTGTCAATGAAGCCTCTGGGGATGGCCTTCTCCTAAGGATTCTGGGAACTAACTCTCTCTCTCTCTCTCTCTCTCTCTCTCTCTCTCTCTCTCTCTCTGCTATACATTACTGTTTACAAGCCACATGGAGCTATGCTGATGGAGTCAGCACCCTAGTGTTGGAATAGTCAGGTGGAAACCCACACCGGTGCTGAGATGCTTCCATCGCCACTGGATCCACAAGAATTTCTGTCCACTGGCCTGTGATCTTCCTGCATTTGGCATCATTGAATGCTCTTTGTGAGTCTGAAGAGGAATTTATAGATTGGTATCAGACAGATGGGTTAATATTGGACTAGTGAACTTGAACTCAATTGGGCTGGCATGTTTTCGTAATATACAATTACTCTTTGATATTAAGTTCTCTCTTACACACATATGATTGTCTCTAAATTTTTTTCTGTAGTCAACCAAGACTAACACAGATCCCTTTTATACTTGATTTGCTAGGAGTTTTTATCATAAAATCATGCTGAAATTTTTCAAATGCTTTTTCTGGATTTATAGAGAAGATCATAATTTTTTTTACCTTTTAGGCAACTGCATTGATGATTTATGAAAATTATCCTGTATTTTATAATAAACTATATGATTACTTTTTACAGACTTCTCTCCCACTCTTACATTCGGCTTTCAGTTAGAGGTGTCTGCCACTCTTGAGTAGGATTTGATTGACTTTAATGGGCGGCCTAAGAGTGGAAAACCTCCCTGACATTAGTGTATAAGCTCAAAGTTTGGGGACCTAAACTGCATTTTACCCCATGAGATATTAAAGCAAGACCACTTTCAAACCCTTCCCTGACTCAGCTCTTCAAGTGCAGCCATCTTTAGGCTCATGGGGAAAGGCAAAATGGGTCCCAAGAAGGAGTTAGAGCTTGTTTTTCCTTCAGGTCCCATTACTCTGCTCCCTATTTTATCCTATGACTTCTATGGAGAAGAAAAACCCTTTAAGATAAGCAGACCTCCTGAGGTGCCCTGGGCCAGAGTGGTGAGGCATTAGGTGGCGATCTGCACAATCGGATCCAAACCACCAGCTGCTGCTCTTCAGGAGAAAGGCAAGGCTTGCTCCTCTGGTGGAGAGTTACCGTCTCAGAAACCCGCAGCGCTGGTTCTACCCTGTCCCACAGGGTCACTCTGATGGACAAAGACTCGATGGTCATGTGACTTTGAGTTTGGGGCCGAAAACAGAAGCCCAAATGACGTCATGGCCACACATTGGATTACAAAATCAGCAGTTCAAAACCACCAGCCGTTCCAAGGGAGAAAAAGGCTTACAGTTTCAGAAACCACAGGGGCAGTTCTACCCTGCCTTATAGTGTCATTATGAGTCGGAAGGGTCCTGGTGGCTGTGAGGGGGTTGGGGGTTTGGTTTGGGGGTTTAGAACTGAAGTGGATATGTCAAATGGAGAGAGAGGGAGAGAGAGAGAGAACCAAGTTTCCAAGAAAGGTGATTACAGATTTAAGGGAGATGCTTCAGGCCTGGAATCAGAAGCATTTGTGGAGAGTTTGTCATTGTGATCAGGGATATTTAAATCCTTTGAGAATTGCTTTGAATGACGGCCTGAGGTGACTCTACAAGGCATCTAGCTTCATGGAGTCAAGGTCAGGGGCACATTATAATATCACCCTCTCCGGTTGTGATTCCTGAGACCTGCATTCTAATGGCAGCTTTGTCATGAGCTGAGGGTGTGATCCAAGGCAGAATATCGAGAATATTAAGAACAGCAATACGAACTGCTGAGATTTACATAGAAACAGGCCTGATATTTCAAAAATTATTATTTCACTTATAAAAAACAGACAAGGTTGTCATGATGAATCCAAGGTAGAAAATTTAAGAGTTAGAAATAAATATCTAAAATAATAATATTTTTCACTGTGATCAGGACTTGTTGCACGCCACATTATGATTCAATGTTTATAGCAATCATCATAAGGCAGGTTCCTAAAGAACAAATAAAACTGTCTTGGGAGAAGTACAACTAGACTACTCCTTAGAGACAAGGATGGCGAGGCTTCTTCTCAAGTATTTGGGACAAGCCAGGAGACACCAGTTCATGGAGAAGGATATCATGCTTGGTCAAGCAGAGGGCCAGCGGAAAAGAGGAAGGCTCTCAACCCAGTGGATTGGCACAGAGGCTGCTACCATGGGCTCAATCATCAGAACAGTTGTGAGGATGGTGCAGGACGGGGCAGTGTTTCGTTCTGTTGAGCACAGGGTCACTATGTGAAGAAATCAGCTCAAAGACTCCTACCATCATTAACCATGATAGAGTAGTGAGCTACATTTTAACCATGTAGCCATACTGCATCAATCCGCCTGTGTGTGGCCAGTTTGTCCTGATCCAGGTATGGCCATCTTGCAACTACTGTAATTCTTCTTCAAACTGCTGCTTCTGCAACGGCTAAGCCGTTGCTATTTGATTCTTGACATTGCTGATGATGTGTCTAATCCCTGGTCCCATATTTCCCAATACCATCACACCATCTGCCCTTGTAGCCAAGTTCCCCTTTCCAAAGAGTGTGAAACCCGGCCCCTTCTGCCTTGTCTACTCCATAGTACAAAAACCTCCCAATTGAAGCACTCAGTTCTTGAGAGAATTAGGCTCTAGCTGACCACCAGCTAATAAAGGCTCACTGACTTTGAGAAAGCTGCATGTGTATTAATTAATCTTGTCCTGGCACAGCAGAACAACACTGTCCCCAGGAAAGTGGAAGTCAGTCAGGCAGGTTCATTTGCCCAAAGCTGGACAGGAGGCCAGAGGTCAGGCTGAAATGCAAATCCAGTCACTGCAACCCATCCTACTCAAAAACACTCACTTCTCATCTTGACACCCAGATTGTAATCTGGCAAACAGATTATATATATATATATATATATACACACACACACATATATATATATGACTTTTCAAAGAAGCAGGATCACAGGGAAGTGGACAAAGGAAAGTTCTAGAATTCAATTTAAACCAGTCACTGCTAAGTGTATTGATCACTTCCAGACAAATAATCTTCTTGAAGCACTTTATAGGCATTCCTTTTGTCACCACTGATGAGCTGACTTTGTTCTTATCTGGCTGAGATCCCAGTTCCATAAGATGATGTCGGTGCTCAGTGTGGACCAGGTAGCACTGATTCTGTGCACTTGCAATTTCCCCACATAGCTCCCTCTCCGGGCTTCAGCAAACCTACCCCCACCCCCACCCCCTGAACAACCTAATCTCTGTTCCCTGAAAACGTGGCCCTTTTACTGGCCAGCTCTAAGCCGTGGTTGGAGTGAGTGGGGAACAGGGAGAGCCAGTCAGCAACCGCTGCCCTGGAGCGCCCAAGGAGATACTTTTCTACCTGGGAGAAGCAAGCTGAGCTCGGTGCAACTCACCTGCACTCACTCCTCCCCCAGCTATGGAGGGGACCCTGGAAAGTCAGCCCCAGGTTTCTTTCAGGTGGGGCCACAGCCTCAGGCCAAGCAGCTGAGCATCCCCAAATGGTAGGACAGCCGTCACGTGGAGGAGGGCCCAGAGTCTGGGGCTTGAATGAAAGCCAAAATGCAAGTCTTGAGTTCAAGTCACGGCTATTTCCATTTCATAGTGTTGGGCAATGCCCTTGTGTGGAAACCCAAAGCCATATAGAGGCTAAGGAAGGACTGGATTTGAGACAGAAATTCTGAAAGGGAAATAATTCTTTTTTCTTTTCCGTTGCAGGTTAAAAAAAAAAAAAAGCAGACATGAAAGCAGAGTGTGGCTAGAAAAAGGGGATCCGGACCTAGGGCTGGGCTTCAATGTGTAATGATGGATTCTGGAAAGGTATCGGATAAGCTGAAGCTGCAGGGGGCATTCTGTTCCAGAAGTATGGACCTATTTTCCTCTGGATATTATTCTGGCATCCTTCACATTCTGGTTCCCAACACAGCAGCCATTCTCACGGCTCCTTTCAGAAGGAATTGCCTATTGTCTGTGGCTTCCTAGTAAACAGAGAGCCTGAAGCTAAATGTGGACCAACTAGTTGAGCCACTTCAGCTTCTGCAAACCCAGAGCACAGGCAAATGCCTCACCCTCACGCTGTAGTCTGAAAGGGGCCACAGGGTGAATACCAGACCTGCCCTGCCCCTCCCCAGTTTCCACCCCCAGCAGAAACTGATTGCTTCCCACAGTCTCTTGGCCCAGACACAGGCCTTTAGAAACAGAGCCAGGAATGTTTCCTGGAGTTTAATGCAGCCTGGAGGTCAAGGGAGCGATGTTGTGCAATGATTAATGGCAGGGGAAGCTTAGTCGGGATTACATTTAATTTATATTTAGGTGTAGACCATTTATTTGTAGATAACATTTTTCTCTCGGAGGTCTCCTCATCCCCTGTGAACCATATGACAACTACCATTAGTGGAGTCTTTTTTATAGCTAGGGATTCCAGACACTGGGTCACCTACATGTTCCCATCTACACCTGTCTCTTACCGTTCACCTGTTGATAGAACTGTTCAGCCAAAAAAGACAGAGAAGACAGGAGAACCTCACTAATCAGATTGAATCCATCTGTGGTAAGAGAAAATGGAGAAGCTCAATATCATCACCAAGGTCACCACAGAGCAAGGTCAGGGGCTGACTGAGGAACAGTCCATTGGTTGCTCATATATAAGTTCAAGTTGACACTTCAGACAATGCAAACAAGTCTACAAGAGCAAATATACACCCTTGAGTATATCCCACTTGAATTTAGAAAACCACTCAAGACGGATGTGACCCATTAAACACCGACAAAAATAATGACTTGATTAGTGTTTGTATGACATCAAGAGCATGCTATATGAAAAAGCAAAAGGCCATTAAGTAGAAAAGAAAACAGAAAAGACCAAAGTGGGGGTCAAAGTGGGGGGCAACTTGCCCTTGAACCTACAATAACTAAATCAAATGGAAGAAATACTGAAGGAGAAGAGCCTCACAGAAGATTCCCCAGGATCCAGAAGACAAAGGAAAGCAGTGTAATAAACTATTCCAAAATCTGCTCTTAGAATGTCTAGAGAGAAAAAAGATCAGCATAAATCAATCTAAAATATCTTGAGCAATCCTTGAGTTGTAACACTGAAGAATTCTATGAGAAAAATACTGAATAATGCAAGAAGATGGGAGGAAGATACAGTCACTCAACCAAAAAGAATTGGCCAAAATACCACCACTGAGAGAGGAAGTACATAATCAAGAATCAATGTTATTGACAGAAAAAAAAAAAGCTGAAGCTGCATTCAAGGCATTAGTCAAACAGAAGGCTCCAGGAATTATTACCCATTGAAATGTTTCAACAAGCAAATGGAGCACTGGACATATTCATTCATCTACATGAAGATATTTGGAAGATAGGTACCTAGCCAATCGACCAGAAGAGAAATGCATTTGTGACCATTCCAAAGAGAAATGACCCAACAGAATGTGGAAATCATTAGACATTATCATTAATATTACACACAAGTTAAACACGATAATTAAAAACAGGTGCTGGAGTGCTTCAAATAGGGAGCTGACCGACATTCACACTGGATTCAAAAGAGAAGGTCGTAGGAAGGATATCATTGCTGCCATCAAATGGATCTTGGTTAAAAGCAAAGAATAAAAGAAAAATGCTTACTTGTGTTTTATTGACCATGCAAAAACACTCCAAGCAAACAATAGATAACGTGTCCAAGAACGGGAGCGCCAGCACACTTCACTGTGCTCCCGTGGAACCTGTAAATGCACCAAGCGGCCCTCACTTCAAAAGGACAAGCCAACAAATAATGCATCGTTTGAAATCAGAAAAGGCATCTGTAAGGGTTCCATTCTGCCACTGTACTTACTCAATCTGTATGCTGAAGATATCATCTAAGAAGCTGGACTATATGCAGAGCATGGTATAAGGATTAGAGATGGCCCAATCTAAAAGTAAGAAGGGCTGGAAACACTTGCTGATGAAGATCAATGACCATGGCCTTCATGATGGATTGCAGCACACTCTAAAGAAAACACAATTCCTTACAACTGAACCAACAGGTAACATCTTAATGGTGAGAAGAGTGAAGTTGCCAAAGATTTCATTAAGTTTGGAGTCACAGTTAGCAGCAGTGACAAAGCAAATACAGTACTGTAGTGGCTATGGCTGGTGCACAAGGGCCTCTTTAAAGCATTAGAGAACAACATGTCATTTTGAGAACTAAAATGCACCTGATCCAAATCATCACATTTTCAATCATTTCAGATATGTGTGAAAGTTGGGCAACAAGGAAGGAAAATTGAAGGGAAAGATGATGTATTTGAATTATAGTGCTGGCAAAAATATCGAAGGTCCACGGACTTCCAGAATAATAAACCAATCTTTCTTGGAGGACATTACAGATAGAATTCTCCTTAGAGACGGAGGGATTCTATCTCACTGACTTTGGACATTTCATTAGGACAGACCAGTCCCTGAAAAAGGACCCCATGCCCAGTAAAGTAGAGGGTCCGCAAAGACACTAGGGCGGCCCTCCAGTAGAGGAGTCCGCATAGTGGCTACCACAACGGGCTCAGGGGGCTTTAAAAAATTAAAGAGGGTGCAGAATCAGGAGGTGGTTGGTTCTGTTGTAGATGGGGACCGCTATGAGTGGGAACCAACTCCGGGACCCCTAAAAACAGGAACAGGACAATGAAAGGTAAATTTTTCCTTCTTTTGAAAGTGAAACAAGTCCCAGTTGCCTCCAGAAGGCAGCTCCTCACAGGTAGGGAGTCTGAGGTGCACAGGAACCCAGTGAGACTGCCAAGATACTTGAGAAACAAAGGACTAGCTTTTGTTTGTTATCACTTTGGGCCTTGAAGGACAGCGTGGCTGACTCCACGACACTCTCTGGGTCATTGCTGTTGCTGGGTGCCGGACAGCACATTCCCCCTGAGAGCGCGCCCATGCACAGCAGAACCAAACACGACTGGGTCCTGCAGCCCCCTCACATCCACCCTGTAGTTGATCTCACCGTGGCAGCCACTGTGTCAAGACATCTCTGTGTACATCTTCCCCTCTTTCACGGAACCTAAGCTATACCTAATACCATCATAGATTTGCATTGCTGGTGTTAGAGTAACACATAAATTGTTGATCTTGTGAGGTGTCACAGAGTCAGTTCTGACCCACAGAGACCTTCTGCACAGCAGAATAAACATGGCCCCATCCTGTGCCATCTCACAATTGTTCCTGTGCCCGAGTCCACTGTTGCAGCCCCCGTGTCAATCCATCTCCTGAAGGGCCTCTGTTGCTGCCCCTCTCCTCCACCAAACTAGATGTCCCTCTCCAGGTACTGTCTCTCCTGAGAACATGTCCCAAGTATGTAACATGAAGTCTCCCCACTCTAGCCTCTAGGGAAGACTCTGGCTCCACTACTTCAAAGACAGCTTTGCCCTTTGAACTGTTCATAGTACTTTCAATAATCCTCTCTAGAACCACAATTCAAATTCATTGATTCTTCTTCAGTCTTCCATGTCCAATATCCAACTTTCACATGTATCTGAGGTAAATGAAAATATCATGGCTTATATCATGTTGAACCTTAGTCCTCAAGGCAACATTCTTGCTTTGCGATACTCTAAAGAGGTCTTGTATAGCAGATTTACCTAATGTCCTATTTTTCCCAACAATTTTATTGGTATATAATTCACATGTCAAACAATTCAGGACTTCAATTATATCAAGAAACATTGTACAATAATCATCACAATCAGCTTGAGAACATTTTCTTCATCATCTCCCCATTTCTACCAATCTCCCCTGACATACTCATAAGAACCATTTAATGTAGTTACTATCCCTGTAGATGGACCTATACTGAATTTCATATACAGAAAGACATTAATTTTAAAACAAAAACTAACAACAATAACAAAATAAAACAGGTTAAAGAAGTCAATAGACAAAAAAGAGAAAACATTAAAAACTAGAACAAATTACCCCCCAAATGGTCATGAGGGACATCAAATGATAGGGTGTCCACTTTCCCATGCAGTCTGCATGTTAGCAAGGCTAGTCACCTCTCTAGTTCATAGTCAAAGGGGATTCACCAGAAGCTTAGTCCATGTATTTCCCCTTCACTTTTTAAAGATTGAAACAGCTCTAGATGGGTCAAAAGGGAGATCAAATTACAATATGTTACAATACGTTACAATTTAACCTAACTCTATCTGCCATAATCAACTTTACAATGTTCTCTCTCTCTCTCTCTCTCTCTCTCCTCTCCCCCTCTCATAAGAGGGCTGTTCATATCCATCAACTACAACCAGAGGGGACTCACTGGGGGTTTATTCCATGTGCAGACCCTGTAAATGGATTTTGGGCTTCCCCGTCACCTTCTGCAAACCACGTGTTCATAATTTCAGCTCTGATAGCATTCCCTCCTTATTAACAAGCCTTGGGTCAAACAAGATGATGTGCTTCCTCCATGTGGACTTAATTGATGCTTCACAGGTTTGACATCAAGCCTTTAAGACACTGCTTTCTGAGAAAACCACTAGTAAGAGAAAGTACCCCACCACCACCTCACCAGGCAAATAAAATGGGAAAAACTTCACTGAATGAAACTTTTCTAGTACAAAATTTTCCTGCTAGGTGAAGATAGAGCAACTCACTCTGAGTTAGTACACCCAGTGGTATCGCCTAAGAAGGTTTTCTCTGTACACGGTGAATTTTTGTGTGTGTGTGAAACCAGTTTGGCTGGTACCTCATGTTTTGTGAGAGCAGAGTGCAGCTGTGAAATCGTTTCTTGCTCAGGAAAAATGTCACAGAAACTGTTGTGATGTTGAACACAGCTTACAGCACTGTGGGAAAAACTCAAGTGTATGAGTGGTTTTCTCATGTTTTAAAAAAAACGGTGAATTTTCTATTTATGAAAAAATTCATTGTGAATGTCCATAAATTTTCCAAACAGATGAAATTGTTGATTCTGTAGTGTATTTGGAGTTGATTCCACCAGGTCAGATTGTTAATCAAGCTTTCTATTTAGAGGTTCTAAAAAGATGCTGTAAAGCTCTGTGACAAAAAAGGCCTGATTTGTGGTAGATGGGACACTGGTTTTGCCATCATGACAATGCACCTGGTCATACAGCCATATCACTCTGCCAGTTTGGGGAAAAAACACGCCTTTCTTGCTCCATACCCATCTAGTACTCAGGTCAGTAAGGTCAACTTACCTCGCTCCATGTAACTTCTTTTTGTTCCCATACATGAAGAGAGACATGAAAAAAATCAGGAATCTAACAGTGTATAAGAGTGAAGAAAAAAACGAAGCGGTACTATCAGTCATCCACACATGAGTTTGAAAAATGTTTCCAAGGATGGGATCAGTTTTGACACATGTGTTAAGTGTAATGGAGAGTACTTTCAAGATGATAAAGTTGTTTCATAATAAATTTTGGACACATAGCTTTGAAAAAGGAATTCTGGGGTTTTTATAGAAAAAAAAATGTCCACTATATACTGTATTCCCAAGACACTAAACAAATAAGTACAGAGATGTTTGCCTGGAACCTATATCATTTTTAGTCCTGTGATCCTTTGATCACATAGGGTCAAAATCAGCTGCACTGCTCCAAGGAGGCTAAGAACACACTTCAGGAGGACAGAATTATCCTCCAAGAGATGTTTTCCAGTTATGTTCAAAAACCAACAGCAATTAAAAACAGTCAAAGCCCTCACCAACAATTAAATGTGAACTCATAGCCACCGCAGTGAAACGAAGTAGAGCGCCTCCCGAGGGTTTCTGCAGTCCTTCTGCGTCCTCATGGAAGCAGCTGGTGGGTTCAAACCACTGACCTTTCCGTGAGCAATGGAGTGCTTAACCCTTGCACGACCAGGGCTCCAACAACAACAGCAAATTCTAATTCCTTAGAGGCACTTTACAGTGTGCAAAAATTGTCCAAAGATGTTTTATTTCCCCTCTACACAGCAATCCTTTGACTCAAAGCAATTCTTGGCGCTTGCCTACAGTCATACCTCCATTGGGTCGGTGAGAGGCAGGCTCAGAGGGACGCCCAGCTAGCAAGCGACAGAGCCCCAGGCATTTCCTCCAGAGCTATGATTCACAAATGCTTTCAATCACCTTTGCAATTCATTTCTACTCCTTATATGGACTGCTTCTTGAGGGGGGTAGGAGGTGGGGCAGTATTTGTTTAAATCCACCACATTTGTTTTATCCTGTCCGATTCCAGGATCAATAGTTATATTACATATATCCCAGGGTAAATAAAAAAGATACTGCTGCTATTTCTTCCTTGCTCAGGTTTATTCCAAACAAAATGGATTTAGACTTGCCTCTGCCGTTGGTGAGTAGCTGCAGACAAGCTTTCTCGGTAATCCACTCCTCTCGGTCTCATTAAGATTCCTTCAAAAAAGGTTCAAACCAAACGGTGGCTTCCAAGGGAATCTGCTGGTCAGTTTCATCCCATGGGTCTGTGCCGAAGGTTGCGGTGACTGTGTTTTGAAGGTTTCCTTGAGGGACACAGGACCCTCACAGACACTTGATGGGCAAAGCTTTGAAAACAGCATTGATGAGGAAAAGGGCAAACAAGCTGCGCAGAGACTGATTGACTACATCAGGCCAGAGCACGTGCTTCTTCTCTGAGGGCAGCAAGGACTGTCCCATGAGCATTTCTCTGGGAAGCCTTCCCTGCACCCTCTACACCATGGTCTTGCCTTCAGCCGTTTTTTGTTCCCCGGCCAAAGAACATTGGAAGAAACATTGGAAGGACTTGATTCTAATGTCTCGAGGAGGGTAGCTCTGTCCCTGGGATGTGGTACTCACTGAAGGGCACAGAATTCTTTGGGGAAGGGCTGGAGAAATGGAAACCGGACTTTCAAAAAAAAGCATTTCGACTAGAAGGGGGCTATGATGAGAACATGTATTTCTTATTGTGCATTAGGTGCAGTTTGCTCTTTTTGTTTGACAGAGGTTTCTATTGTTTTGTGCCTTTAGGACTTACTTAGTCCATATGCAAATTATGGTCAATGTAGAGCCCTTTGATCTTCTAACTCTAATAAGAGAGCTACTCTGGACACTTATTCACTCTGTACTTGGTTTGCTGGCTTCAACACAAGTATTATTTATATTCACAAAGTCTTGGAACAGACTTGTTTCTGTCCCCCCTTACTATTATTCAGCCTTCTTTCTCTCTGAGCCACTGTGGAGTCATCCCGTGTGCCACACTTAGTGGAGTTACATGAAAGACGGCATTTAGTCTGAACAACAGCCCTCTAAGGTCATACTACTATTGCCCAGTCTTTACAGATATGCTGACCTGGGCTGTATATTAACTTGAGAAAAGCCAGATTGTGATTCAAATATCTGTCTGTCTGAGGAGACAGTCTGAATTCTTCACCTCTGTACCACATTACCTCTTTTGTTTTTATGTTGGTTTTGCCTGATGGCCTCTGTACGCAGGCTCTCTGAGGACAGGGGCCATGTCCCATCTATCATACACCTACGAACACTGCTCAGAGCATGATGTTCCAGCATGAATACTTGTTGCATGAATGAAGGGATGCGTGAGTGAATAATTCTGGGAGCCTTTAGAAAATATTATTTCATGTGTCTGTGTATTTAGACTTAGATATGGCTCAATAAACTGAACAATATATTAGTTTAGAACCTTGAACTCTCCTCTGATTTTCCAAGAGATGGAGCTGTTTTCTTGTCTGGGTGTGGTTCTTTTTTAATACCAAAGTCTTGTTTTCCTGTCAAGTGGAGATTAGAGTACTTCCCACCTCCTGAGAACATTATCTTTTCAAGGGCTCATAAGAAAAGAATAAAATGTGCTTGAATAGAATACTTTGAATTGCTAAGGGATAACAATGAAATTGTGAAATACCTCATGTGCATGGACATATCTGGAGGACATTGTACTGAGTGAAGTTAGTCAATCACAAAGGGACAAAGGTCTTAAGAGAATATTGTTATAACAAAAGCATTGTTAGAACATCAAGATAAAGGTTTTCCTGCATTAAATTAGCTTCAAAGTGTGTCCAAGGACAATGAAGTTACTTTGATGACTAAGCTGCACCTGGCCCAAGCCAGGGTATTTAGTTCACGCAAGGTTCCATTTGCTCTCTTGACTGCTACTTCCACGTCTCTGAGTTAAGTTCCACCACCTCTCACCTGATCTTTAGCATCCCCTGCTCCCATCTTCTCTCTCCACCAACCTGAGCATTTGTCAATGAGAAATTTCTCATCCAGGTAACCCAATATCTAGTAACAGATAGTGAAGATGACTCTCAGAATAACTTTTATAATTGGATGAGGAAGAATAATTTAGAGGACAGGTTTCTGCAGTTATAAATCATTATAGGCTAGGTGGAGAAGGTCTTATCTTTCTTTCTTAGGGATCTTGAGTTTAGCAGTCCTACAATCACATGCTGTGCCACAAGAGCTCCTGGTCTCAGATTAGAGACACAAGCAGAAAGTAGAAAGGCCAAAGCCAGAAGAATCACACCCTCCCTTGCTGCCTAGCATTGTGGAGAAAGGGTATTTAGAAACCTCCGAGTAAGATAGTGCCAAAGAGCAATATGGCTTTCCCTGTTTCTCCTGCCTTAGCCTTGGGGAAGCCCAAAGCACTCCAACTTTGATGGGAAATGATCCCTCTGAAATGGTACGACCAGGAGGCACAGTGGAAGACAAGGAGATAAATACCCTTGAGGTGGTGCCGTCTCTATTTCTACCTCCATTTCGTGGTGTGTGGCATCAGAGAAGAACCATTATCGCTGGTGCCTATGGGCTGGCAGAGAACTGGCACTAGCACAAAGAAGCTCATAAAGACAGCAACTCTAAAGACTAGAGTCAAATGCTCAGGAGTATTGGGGCGGGGTGGAAGGGGAAAGATGCTCAGGAGTATGGGGGGTGGGAGTGGAGGGGGAAGGTGTAATACACCATCCCAAATGGCCACATAGGAGCATTAATATGTTTGGATAAGGAATAATCCAGTCTTCAATAAAGTGAGGGTCCAATGGATCTAGCTAGAGCTGAGATCCCCCCCCCACACACATACACACACACTCAGCTGTTATGTGTAAGGGATTGTACTATGACGAGCACTGAACATAACCTGGGAAAATGACCGTTCAGTAAGGTAAGTAGTGTGTTATGTTAGTGTGTTATTGTTAGATCCTCTTGAGTCGGTTTGATGACAGTGAACCTGTATACAACACAAGGGAGCACCACCTAGTCCCTGCACCATCTTTACAATTGTTCTTAGCGTTGAGCCCATCGTTGAACCATGTCAACCCATCTCGTTGAGGGCCTTCCTCACTTCTACTGCCCCTCTGGCAAGCATGATGTCCTTCTCCAGAGACGGGTCTCTCCTGACATGTCCACAGTACATGAGACGCAGTCTCCCCACCCTTGCTCTAACAGATGAATCTGTCTAAGGAGAAGTATTGCAAGACATTCCCAAACAGATTTACTTGGCTTTTGGGCAATTCATGGTCCACTGCATTTTCTTCTCCATCACCATGGTTCAAATACATTGATTCTTCTTCAGTCTTCTTTATTCAAGGCCCAACTTTCCACATGCAGACAAGGCTATTCAAAATGTGATCGCTTGGATCCGGTACACCTCAGTCCTCCAAATAATCTCCTGACTCTTCAACACTTTAAAGAGATTTTGTGTCTCAGACTTCACCAATGTAATGCATTGTTCAAACTCTTGACCGCTGCTTCCATAGAGCCAAGCAAAATGAAATCCTTGACCATTTCAATCTTTTCTTCATTTTTCATGATTGGAGACTCATTAGAGTCACTGGTCTAGTTGTGAGGATTCTGGTCTTCTTTACATTGTATTGTAATCCATACTGGAGGATACATCCTTGATCTTTCTGCAAGTAGCTTAGTGTTGGCAAAGCCAGAAGGAAACCTGGTGGAGGGCAGACCTTCTCCTTGGGTGTCCCTCCATGCCTCTGTCCATTTCCCTCTTTAGCCTCCTGGGACCCTGCTGTCCACCACTCTTTCTGCATCAAGGAAAAACTGCTGTTATCATTTATATTTTATTTCAATTTTAAAATATAGGTTGATCTACTCAGGGATATTTTTATTATTTGCACATGATTTGTCTATGCTTATAAAACCATCATTTCATCTGGAGTATTTAAGAGGCACGGTCAGACACTTAGCACTGAGCTGAAAGGTTGGTGTTTGGGTCCTCTCAGAGGTCAGGCTGAAGAAATACCTGCTGGCCTCTTTCCAAATGGATGCAGCCCCCTGAGAACCTGCAGAGCACCCACAAGTCTACTCTGAGAAGCTCAGTCCCCTCAGCTGGGTTTGAGTTGACAGCAACTGTTGGTTTTGAGTTCTTTTGATTTTCTTGTTGTTGTACATATTACTTAATTTAATGATAAAATGGGGTGTTGTGTTCCCCCATTTGGAAGAGTGCAGGTCCATTGCAGAGCCCCTGAAATCATAACACACAGACAGTCATCAGGCCTTGGGTTGGGTCCCTAGGCTGGAATCACTGGCATTCACCTATAAACACACATCTTTCATAAGAAAACAAAAATTAAGAACTAACGTAAACATCACTTCACTGTTTATAAGACAAGTGAAAAATTAGAAAATACTTTTAAAAGCCATAACAGGAATTTAAAATCTCCTTTTCATTCAGTGAACCAACTAATACTGAGCTGGGTGGTGGTGGTGGAGGTGTTTGCCTGGTGACTCCTTCTCAGTTGTAGAAGAGTAGGGGAAAGAAGAGGGAGAGAGAGAGACATGAAAAGCATGCACTGTTCTAATCCAGCAGCCCAGCTCAATCATTGCAGGGCAACGATTGCATGAACCACACTTTTCCTCTCTCTCTGTGTATCTACTCCTGAGGAGTGATTAATTCTCCTTAGACCTCAAAGTGATGCATTTGAACTCTCCTTCATGATAGAAAGATAATGAATAAAAATTCAATTTAATCACCTCTGCCGAAAGCTGGCAGAGGGAAGGCGGAGGGAGGTTAGAAAGCATGTTGGTAACCTATAAGGAAGCATACAAGCCGATATGAGATAAACTGCAGAAATTGCACGTTTCTCTGATGCTGTCAATGAAGAGAAAGCCTCATCACACCTGATGTTGAAAGTGTGCTTCGCCATTGATCTCTTACTGTGCTCCGGAAAGCCTGGACAGCCTCCGTTGCCTTAACCCTCTCAGACCTGAAGCATCGCCTGACAACATTTGAAGCCTCTCAGGCTTCTGGGACGTTCTATCCCACTTGTCATATAGGCAGTTACCTGGCAGAGACGCATCTAACTTTCTGAATCTGAATTCAGAATTCATCTGAATTCATCTAAATCATGAATCCCAGGACAAAGCCCCGTGGGACATATGTGTCCCACATAATTGTATCAAAATCTATATAACTTTTTTAAAAAATGTTTCCTCTGGGTTTCTGCATGGCTTCCATTACTGAGAATAAATGATATCAACCACAAAAGAGTAAGAGTAGAAAAAATTTGATCATGAAAATGTTAAACAAAAAAAGCCCAAACTCACTCTTTCGAGTCCATGTCTACCCTTAAGGACCCTACAGGACAGGGTAGAATTGTCCCTGTGGGTTTTCAAGACTGTAACTTTTTGTGGGAGTAGAACTCTGTCTTTCTCACAGGGAGAAGTTAGTAGTTTCAAACGGCTGATTTCGCAGTTAGCAGGCCTACCACCAAAGATCCTTGAAAGAGTTAAAAGCTCCTGTAATTACCATTCTGTGAAAGAGACTCTAATTTTTATTTTCTGTGCCAAAACCTTGCACCCAAATACTACTGCATGATAAATCAGAAAGCAGGCTGCAGCCCTGCTCTCCCAGGGATGGATAAGACTCCCTAGAGAATGATCCTTCAATTAATGAATTAGACACTATATCCCCTGGGTAGAGGTCACTCTAGTCATTTTTTTAAGTCCTATTGGAGTGAAAAACCTTTCAAATGTGGGGTGAATTCAAAGTCACATGTATTGTCAGTGAGTTAATGAAGTCTCTGAGCTCTCTAATAGAGCTCACTTCTTGAGGTCAGAGTTTAAATTGTGAGATTTGGGTGTGCAGAAGGCATGGATGACAGTGGAAGTCCAAAATACATTTTCAGGTTCTACCCAGGGAATAAGCCTCTAGTGATTTCCTTCTTTAACCATGGTTCAGAGCTGGTGATCAAACAGATGAGGCGATTGCAGTAGATGACAATGATAAATCTGCCTGGAACAGTTACGACCTTCTCACTTGACCTCTCTTATGAGACACTTTGAGCCTAACCTGGTTTTTAATATTTTCTGTGGTTCTTTTTCATACTGGGGTCTATCTCTATTTTTTCACTGTGGGTAGCCTCCTTGAATCTTTGCTATGTGTTTTTCTATGCTTTTATGGTTATGAAACCCAGGAGGAATGAACCTGTGGAGACAACACAAGAATTAGAAGGTCTGGCACGTAGTATGGGGGGTGGGGGTGAAGAATGTAAAGGAATTAAGGAAGAAAATATTTTGAAATTGATTGGTATCTATTGAACAAAACTGCTAGATGTGGTTGAACTATGGAATGGTATGATGTCTGGATTAGCTCCTAATAAAATAGTTTGGAATATATATATCATATATACACTATATATATATATATACACACACACTCCATAGATATAACCCTAAAGCTTTGATCCCTGTGATTCAGACTATCTTAGCTATTACCCTTAGGATATATTTCCTTTTCTTCCATATCCTTAGTAATTAACAAAATGGTCTAAGATATCTTTTTTAAACCATTTTATTGGCACAGGATCCATATATCATACAATTCAATAGTTCAATGACATCAAGAAGAGTTGTGCAATCATTATCACAATCAATTTAAGAACATTTTCTTATTTCTAGTACTCATTGTCATTAGCTCCCTGTCTCCCCTCTCTCAGCCTTGCCCCTTCCCCCTCCATTCCCACCACCACATTACTACGACCTATCCTGGATCTCAAATACAGAAAATAATTTTTTTAAAACAACAACCAACTAAAACAGATTAAAAATCTTAATAGGAAAGAATACAGAAAATATTAAAAACTAGAACAAGTTTAAGTGGGTCATAAGGGAGATCAAATGAGAGAATGCGAGATTTTAGCCTCACTGTATCTGCAACAGGCCACTGTCCTCCAGGAGGCCAGGCTATTTACAGCCCTGACCTATGGTCAGAGGAGATTCACGTCTGAAATCACCAGTTTCCTGGGACTTGATCCATGTGTGTTCTCCTTCACATTATTTTTAATGGAAACAGCTTTAAAAAGGGTCCAAATAGAGACCAAATAATAAAATATTACATTTTACTCTAACTACATCTGCCACAAATGACTTTGCAATGTTTCGTGTCTGATGCTGTGATGATTCGCACCGCTAACTATGATTAGAGGGGGTTCACTGGAGCAGCGGTTCTCAAGCTATGCATAGCAGCGATCCCTTTGGGGGTCAACGACCCTTCACAGCGGTCATTTGATTCATCACAGTAGCGCAATGACAGTTGTGAAGTAACAATGAAAATAATTTTATGGTTGGGGAGACACTACAACATGAGGAACTGTATTAAAGAGTCGTGGCATAAGAAAGGTTGAGAACCACTGCACTGAAGGTTTATTCCATGTGTGGAGCCTGCAATTGGATTTGGACGTCCACTGTCATCCATGATCTTCTGCAGACCAGGTGTTCATGATTTCAGTTCTGATACTATGCCCTCTTTAGATTTGGGTTATATTATTACAACCCTTGCATTACACGTGGACTTAGCTGACACCTCACTTAGATGGCTGCTTGTTTGAAAACAAGCCTTTAGGGTGCAAGATGCTCTTATTTCTAATAGCGGGGCACCATCCAGTTTCTTCACTACACTTTGTGACAGTACCCATATCTTCAGTGACCTCTTCATGAGGTTGGGCATAAAGCAGGCCCATGTCATAAGCACTAACTCTACTTAGATTGGGGCTAGATTTAAGTGCAAGCCCCAAATCCATTCATGCATGGATGGCTTAAGTGTGTCTCTGGTAGAGGCATCATTGTCTTTTTATGTTTATGTTAGAGAACATTATCAATCATCTCCCTGGGGCAGTGCCTCTACTGTCATCAAGCCAAGGCTGATTCATAGCAACCGTACCAGGCAGGATGAAACTGCCCCCGTGAATCTCTGGGCCTGGTGATGATCACAGGAATAGAAAGCCTCGCCCTTCCCTTGAGGAGCTGGCTGGATGTTTTTGAACTGCTGACCTTGAAGTTAGCAACCCAATTAATAACCACTGCACGTTGATAGTGTCATTAATGTAGCCAATGGTATAGAATTAAAAACACTATTGAGAAAGGACAATTATAAAAATGTAGGCTAGTTGCGAACCTCAATTGTTGACTTGTACAGGTTGAACTCTTAAGTGACTGGACAATGTACACAAAGAGTGTGCTTGGTGATAGGGTAAATCTTTGGAGAATAGTCATTCACAACAGCAGGGCCATGCAGACCAGATAAGTACATGTCGTCATGATGAAGCAGAGGGCCTTGAAATATTCAGCATAAGGCATTCTGGGCCACCATTTAGGATACTTGAATAAAGGTCCAGTGGCTACCCGTTCTACTCCCTTTAGCTAGTAGTCATCTGTTGCTTCTCCCACGGTGGAGTTGGCCTTCATGTTTTCAGGTGAGTTTGAAGTAGCTCCGTTGATTTAGAGGGTTTCCATGTTGAGTTCTTTTGTTGTTGCCTATGAAAGATGTTGTGCACCTTGTGCACCTTGAAAAAACAGAGAGTCTGAAGTCCCAGCAGTCTATAGCACACGGACTGGATCCTCAAGGGCTGCACAGAAACTAGGTCAAAAATATCCAATTAGAAACCAAGTACCAGGCATATTCTCCTCTTGGGTTCCACATAAGAATTGTTAAGCAATGTCTTCCAGGTAGGAGGCAATTTGCACCCTTTTTTCTGGCAACAGAAACATACATTGAAACATACACTGAAACATACATTCCTTCATTCCCACACCTGGCATTGAATTTATAGTAAGATTTCTTAATCACTCGGTGGGAGTATCTGTAGAATTGGGGTGCCCAATTTTGTATGGCAGCAAATGAATATTTTTCTTCCTCTCCTCACAGTAAGACATTTCTTTCATCATTCATTTTCCTGTTTCTCCCTTACATTGTAAATCTAGTGGCAGCTGAACCACCATGCTCTCCCACACTTATGTCTATGGCAGCCATCCTACATTACCTGCTGTGAACCTGTACCTACCTCCACAACTATCACCCCAGAAGACTCCAAGAACGACTTACAGGCCACCCTATGGCCTGGTTGCTGAAAATTTCCCCCAATTCCTCAGGTGTCCTCCAGTGGATTCCACTCATAGTGACCCTATCACAGTTGATTTGAAATCTGGTTTCCAGATTCCAGGCATCAACTGTGATGTTTATCTCTGAACAATGGAGCAAGTGAAAACAAAACTACTCTCTGTTCTATAAAAGCACACAGAGGCCTTAACCACGGTGATACTATTTTCTGGATGGCAAGGCGAAACAAAAGCACAGAAAGGAGAGGTTCTAGCCATTTGGCATCTCTCCACATCTGCTGGTGATGCAAAAAAAGTGGACCTTGCACAGGTCCTTGGCAAGCTCCCGCCTCCCAGGTCATCTAATAATGTCTCTACAAGGTTTCTGGTCAACGAAGAAATGTAAAACCAAGAAAGGACAAGAACACTTCATCCAGCTTGATTCCCAGTGGTTGTTCAACTTCAGAGTAAAAAGAGAAAAGGAAAACAAAGCAATGCTCCCCCCACCCCCACCCTGCCAAAGCCTACTGATTCTTTGTCTCTTTTCCTTTTTTCTCTGTTTTAAATTTAAAAATTGCCTGGGCAATGTGAAACAAAGGAAAGTCCAAGAAAACATAAACCTCGTCTCATTGTGCCCCTACACCCTGAGTGCTTCTCGGCTGCCCATTGCTGCAGTGGCCAGATAACTCGTTACAGGAGTTGGAACCCCAAACCAGACAAAGAAATCGTTTTGAAAGCCGGTGCTCCCCAAAGGGAAACTCAGAGATGATCAATCAGCCAGAAATGTCCACATCCATTTTCCCTTCATTGCAGGGTCTTTTGTCCATGATCTTTTTATTCGCCCCTCCTTTGACCAAAGGCACAATGCCCGGTATTATGGGAACATCTTATGCAATTAGCCATCGACTGTGTGAACCACTGTGTGGAGGTCACTGCCAACCAGATACTATCCCTCAGAGAAGGAGTCTCTTCCCACTTGCAAAGTCACCTCACGTGGCCTTGGGACAAGAAGGAGTCCACTCCCAGGTAGAAACAGACAGTGGAGTTTGGAGGCAGTTGAGTTCTCAGCAGTGGCCCCGAGAGAAGCAAGCCTGGGCAGCAGGAGAGAGCTCTTCCCCATCTCAGGGCCTGTGGTGAGAAAGAGGTCAGACCCTAGGAATGGGAGATGTCAGTGCGAGAAGCACCACCAGTGATACGTCCTCTCTTATTATCTCTTCTTTCTGGCATTTCCACACAGAAACAGAAACTGAGAAAGAGAATGGGATATCTCCAGATTCCTCAGTTGTCCTCAAGTGAATTCCAATCATAGTGACCCTATCAGATAGAATGGGATTGCTCCGTAAAGTTTCCAAAATGATAGAATCATGCGGATGCGGACAACCTCCTCTTTCTCTCAATGAGTGGCTGCTACTTGAACCACTGACCTTTCCATTAGCAGCTAAGTCCTTAACCACTATGCCACCAAGACCCTTTGCACCAAGGATAAGAGAGGTCATTCATCGTAGAAATAGGACCAGGGCCTGTATAACCATATATTGCTTATAAGGAGCCCCGATTGCACTAGCTGCTAACCAAAAGTTCAGTGGTTCAAATCCACCACTTGTTCCAACAGAGAAAGAAGAGATGGCTTTGATCAAGGCTTACAGTCTCAGAAATCCTATTTGGGAGCACTAGGACTCAGAATCGACCTGATGGGGTGAGTTTGGTTTTTACTGCGGGTACTGGTTATACTTGTCCATGACTTCCTTTACTTTTTAGGGCCCCTGGTGGCACTGCGGTCATTCACTGGGCTGTGATCCAAAAGGTTGACAGCTCACAACCAGCCGCTGTCCCAAAGGAGAAAGATGGGACTGTCTCCTGCCTCATAAAGAGTGACAGTCTCAGAACCCCACCAGGGAGTTCGACTGTGAGTAGGCCTCCACTTCATGGCAGTGAGTTTGGTTTGGGTCATTTATACTTAAAGAAGTAGCGGGGGAGATGACCCAGTTAGCGATGTAATCATGGGTTTCCTTGGATATAATTGCTATTGTGATGCAAACACTTTCACACAGTCTTCACCAATGAGGGACAAACATGTGAAAATAAATAATACAGATGAACAAGTAGGCCCATGCTTGCCTGGCCCGGGAGTAAGTCTACATGGATGACATTAAGGTTAGGGACCGCTGGTACTTAATGGCTACAGACAGGGCTGCAAACAATAGGTCAGCACTTTCAACCCACCAGCAGCTATACTCTGTGGGGGGAAAGACAGAACAGTTTACTCCAAGAAAGATTATAGGCAGAGCCTTTGGAATCCAATGGGGGCAGTTCTATCTACCCTGTTCTATCGGGGCTGAGGAGTCAGAATCCCCTCAGCAATATAAAGCCATAGCATTAGGGTTAGAGCACAGGTAAACATTGTAGCAATGATATTCAGGCTGTGTGACAGTTAAGGATTTGTGCCAACTTAGCTCGACCAAGATTGTCACTGATTTGATCACTAAGATGTAGTCATTCCCCAGGACAGAATCTAATGCAGTGTAAGTGCTTGCCTGGTGAGAGCTGCTATGAGCAACCAAGCAATTGAAAAAAAAAGTTTCCTTAGGATGCTTGGGAATGGTTTGCTTATTGTTTTTCGGATCTGGTTTGTCATCTGATCTCTGGTTCTTTGGACTTGAGCCAGTGGCCTGAAACTTTCCTGCTGATCCCGGGGTCTTCAACAACCTGCTGTCTTACTTGCTGATCTTGAACTCATTCAATTCCGTAGCCAGAAGCCTACCATCTGCCATCTTGGGCTCATCAGGTTCTGCATCTCTGTGAGGCAACAAAGGTCTTCAGACTGACATCTTACCCACAAACTTGGAATTTGACAGCTTCTACAACTATATGAACCATTCTCTCTCTCTCTTTCTCTCTCTCTCCTTCTCTCCCTCTCTCCCTCTAACCCTAATGTGCTCTAACCTGTATGTGTTTCATAAGTGGCTTTGCTTCTCTAAAGAACCCATAAAAGACCAAATTCGTTGCAGAGTTTTGAACCATTTATAATACAGACCCTCAGAAATCACTCACAATTCAGAAGGGGAAATAGAAATAAAAATATAGCTGCAATGTCAAGAGACTGAAAAATCTCATTGCCTATCACTGTACAGCACTGATGGCAAAACAGATTGGGCTGCCAACTGCAGAGTGAGCGGTTCAAATCTACCACAATTTCTTGGAAGAAAGATGAGTCTGTGTCCTCCCATAGAGATGTATAACCTCAGAAACTCGCAAGGAGAGTTCTGCTTTATCCTACTGAGTCTCTGTGAGTCAGAATTGACTTGATGGCAGTGAGTTTTTAGGTGCTTTTTATCCCCAGGTTGGCGAATCCATATTGTGGAATAGCAAGCAGATGTTAAAACAATCTTGTGAAGCATGTAGCAATATGTAGTGATATGGGAAAATATCCAAATTTTATTGCTGGGTTGGTGGGGAAAGGCAAGTCTACATCTCTCAAAATTAAAATGAGGAGTTTGGATTTCATGGACAGTTTTCCAACTTCTTTTAAAGCTGTGGAAACTCCTACTTTAAATGGAATTGCATTTCAGTGATGAATAGACAAAGAGGAAAAGATCACACTGCTTTGACTAAATTGAAATGTGTAGGGCCTGAAGCTTTCAACCACATTTTCCCAATAGCTTCTCCTGACAGCTCCTCCTTCACTCTTCCTGCCTTCCAACAGCCAGGAGGCCTCTAAGCATCTCTGTGGACACCATACGAGTCTCAGAGTAAGAACTAAAGACCACTCAACCTGAAAATGCACTCATAAGTTGTTCCAGAAGGCCATTAGGAGAGAGCATGTCTAATTGATACTGTTTTCTTCTATCAGAAGCTGATCAGACAAGATAGTCCCTGGAGCTTCATATGGAAAGCAGTTTTTATTATACAAAAATAGGAAATGGCACACAAAACACAAAGCACCTTAGTTAAGATACACCAGCGTGTTTTTTAAATCCGTTTCCCTGGCTAGCTGGAAGTCCTGGTGGGGGAGAGGCTTACCGCATTGGCTGTTGGTCTGCTAATGGCGAGGTCATGAGTTCTATCCAGTCATCATCTGAGGGAGAAAAGATGGGACTCTTTACTTCCGTGAAGACTTGAAGTCTCAGAAACCCGCAGGGACAAGTTCTACTCAGCCCTCTAGCCTTGCACTGGATGCTGACGAGTTTCTTTGAATTTTGAGTTCAGTTAAACCAACAAGCAAACCCACTGCCATCAAGTGAATTCTGACTTATAACAATTCTATAGGACTGGGTAGGACTATTCTACAGGGTTTCTCCATTGTGATTCTTTATGGGAACAGGTAGCCTCTTTCTCCTCCAGAGCTAATGGGGGGCTTGAACTGCCAACATGCCATTAGCAGTCCACTGTTTAGCTTTCAGTGTCTCCACGTCTCCCTATGTTTAGTTAGGTGGGTTGATAAACCTAGCACATTTCTGAGAAACTCGAAGGGAACCATTTCATGGAGCTGGTGTCCTGGCTTCTGGAAACGGTCTCAGCCCAGAGAAAGAGCTCTGCTGTGGTTGCTGCCCTCTGGTACTATAAGGGAGCAACACCACAGGCCGCACCCCTAGTCATTTATATCCCAAACCGCAATGGAGGACAGTGTTGATTTCCCCATCTGACCGTCAAGGAAAGTGCAGGGCATCACATACTTGACACAAATACAGGAAGGTCTCACTTTGATCCTGCTAACGAACATCAAAGTTTGTTCCAAAGCTTAAAGAGGAGCAGGGAAGGCTGTGGGACCAGAAGAACTGCATGGCCCTTGGATACCATAACTGAGCTTATTGACCAAAGCATCTACAGAAGAATAATGGTCAGAAGATGAAAGGGTGTGGGGGGAGTGGGCAGTGGGCAAAATTTCAAATTCTCAATGCAATATATACCCCAAATTATAAAGTTTGGATGAATGCCCAAATGATCCGGAGATCGTTTCTATCCTTCAACTTCAAACCCAAGCTCTTCCCTCAAGTCTGCTTTGAAGGAAACAACAGTTGAGGCTAGTAAGTAAAGTATGCTGTGGCGGCCATGTCCTTGATGTCAATTTCATGATTGGAAGTCTGGGGGTGGAGTCTAGCCTGTCAATCTGGAAACAGCCAATAAGTAGCCAAGGAAGCCTCTGGGTGGGCATGGCATTCTCCTGAGAATTCTGGGAAGTCTCACGGTATTTCTCTGTTGGAGATGAGAGACCATCTTCCCAGCTGTTGCCAGTCGCTCGACTGACAAGACAAGATGGCAGCGTCTGAGGAACTGGAAGAGCCTGAGGAGAAGCCACACGGCCTTACCCTGATGGAACCAGACCTCTGAAGCTGGAAAAGCCACAGAGAGACCCCTGCCAGTGCTGAGATCTTTTTATCACCACTGGCTGCCGTTGATGCACCCTTAGCTCTGGAAGCGAGAAGCCATGAGGAAACTCCTGCCAGAGCCAGGACTCTGCACTTCGTGAGTCAGAAGGAGACTTAATAGACTGGTATCAGACATATGGGCTAATATCAGACTTATGACTTTGAACTGGAGTGAGTTGGGATGCTTTCTCAATGTTCCATTCCTCTTGCATATAAACCTTTCCCTTATATCCAAATGCATGTCTTTAAATTTGTTTCTCTAGTCTACCTGGACTAATCCATATGTGTTCATAAACAGTTTGCCCTTTCAAAGGATGATCTCTGTTGGCTTAAATTAAAATAGCATCTTGAAAAGTTAGATAAGAAATATAGGGCTGTGAGATTATGCTATTGGTGTTGGAATGATTTGGAAAAGAATTGAGATAATGGTTGTATGACTTGAAGACTTTCAACAGCAGCACTGAGAAGCTGCTGCTAGTTCAGACTTACAGTGACACTGTGTACAACAGAAGGGAACACAGCCAAGTCCTACACCATCCTTGTGACTGGTGTGACGGAGGAGTTGTTGTTTCGTCAGTCCATCTCTTTCAGAGTCCCCTTTCTTGTTGACCCTCTGCCAAATGTGAGGTCCTCTTGCAGGGACCGATCTCTCCTGATAACACAGCCAACATGTGTGAGACCAGCTTCATCTTCCCACGTTCAAGTACCACCACTTTATTGAAAGGATTTTGCTCTATACATTTTCACCAAACATAACAAAATAAAACCACTAAAAAATTAACACATCGAACTTCATGTGGACAACAAGAACACAGAGATGAGAAATCCATGAGACAACACAGGCAGAGACTACAGTGACACATCTAGAGGTATAAGCCAAAAATCTCTGAGGAAGGCCAGTCTCCATGATCAGCTAGGAGAGAGGCGCACAACAGATTAGCCCTCAGAAGCAAGGAGAGTAAACGCCCTTAAGTGCAGCATCTCATGAATCTAGCGTCTGTGGAAACAGGGTAAGGTGTCAATAGTTTTTCGGGTCAGCCCCACCTGACCCTGAGTCCCAACAAGGATGAAGGTGAAGGTCAAGAGAGAGAGAGAGTCAGAAAGTTCCCAGTTTCTCTTTGACAAAAAGGCCATACCTCCCAAGAGGCATCCTCAGGCTGTGGCCTGATTGAGAGGTTGGACTCCACCCTTCCACAAGTCCAGCAGACATAAAATCTAACTTCGACAGCCCTGTAAACTTGTCACTCCAGCTACATCCAGACCACAGGAATCAAGTTATGAATCATCCTTACTGATCCAGACCTGAGTCTGATAAAAACAGAGACGTGAGTGAATGCAGCCAGATTCTGATCTGCAGAGGTCTGACCAGAGGCTCATCAGGCATAAGGAATGTTGCTTGTGCTCTCAGAGGCCTTGGGTGGTGTGTGACGTGATGACAGCAGACCGATATCAGCTCTAGCTGCTTTGTATAGCCAAGTCAGTAGTGAACAATAGACCAAAGGGATGTTAAGTCGGTGATAGCAGTTCTCAAAGCCTATTGGATCCCACACAATTTAAATCTTCACTAAACACTTCATTCGTCAATAGGTACTTGGTCTTTCACTATCAGAAGTAAAATTCTATTATTTTAATCCAAGGAATCTTCACAAAACGTAAAAGGGTGTGGAGGATTAGGTATCCCATGGGTAGTGCCACTTGGAGATAGAGGCACAGGAAGAACAAGGCAGCAGGCTGGTCCGAAGTTCCAAGAAGGAGAGAGCAAAGGCAGGGATCAACAAGCCATTTATATCTTCCTCCTTCAATTGATCTTACATGTGTTCATTGACCATGTTGTCACAACAAACCTACCTAACTTCTTTGGCCATGTTGGTGCAACAAACTTACCTATCACAAGGAGCTACTCAGAAAGGGGCATCAGCAGTGATCTTGGTCCATCAAGTAAAATTCTAGGGAGTTTGGTCCCCTAGTCCCATGTGCTTGCATTTGATTAAACACAGTTCTGTATGGCATCCAGGTCCCTGGGTGGTGACACAGATGGTTTGTGCCAGACAACTGAGTTAAAGGTTGATGGTTTAAGCCTACCCAGCAGTGCCAGAGGAGAAAGACCGGGTGGTCAGCAATCTTCCATAAAGATTATAGTCACGGAAGTTCACAGAGCACTTCTCTGCTGTGACATGTGGAGCAGCCATGAATGGGAATCAAGTCAACAGCAACAGGTTGGTTTCTGTGTTAGATAGGACCCTCAAGCTTTGCCAGCAACATCTCAAGGACATCTTCTGAAATCATTTCAGTTAACACATTGAGTAGTTGTTATTCAGCTTAAAACATTTTTTAAAGCACACTGAAATAACATTATGTCAACCACCCCTTCTAAAAGCAGAGATCTTTCCATGAGTAAGCCTTCAGCATCCTCAAATATATGTTCTCCCTGCAAAAAAGAGGAGGGTCCCTGGACTATGTCCCCTCTGTGAAGCAAACAAGAGCTGTCTCTGTGTCAGTGGTCCAAAAATGCCTCTGTAGACATCACCATAGCTCATGACAGACCAACTCTCAAGGTCAGATGGTAACTGGCAGCTCAGCCTTCTGGCTCTGAGCATCCCAAAGGCTGACTGATCTGTCTTTCCAGAGAATTAAGCAGGAAGAAGGAAAGTGAGACTAATTTATGCAGATGCATGCAACATAAATCAGACTGTTGCTGCCAGATAGCACAACCCCCTGGAGCGATTTAATGCTTTCCCACTATTCACAGAAAGAGCCCCAGACACCAGCTCCCCAGTGTGTGGCACTGCACCTGGGCCACCAACTCGGATTTGCAAGAGCAATTTGTCTCTTTGCCTTTAAAAAGAAACAGGATGTCCCCAAATGGTGGCTTAGTCACACATACCATACTGTCTCCCAATAGCAAAGAAGCAGAGGAGGAGAGGGCAGGAAAAAGCACAGAGAGGATTTTTGAACATTTATTGGCAAAAAATCTTCATATCATGAGAGACAAAGTGAAGTTCAACAAACTCCATACAGTGTAGGCCCCTCCCCAAGAGAATGTTACAAAGATATATCGTAATCAAGAAGACTGGAATGACAGACATATAACCTTGAAAGAAAGTTCTTCAAACCCTCAAGTCATTGAGCTCACAAAATTGTCTTTCAAATACAATAATGAAATTAGAACATTCCATTAACAGAAATTAATAGAAATTGTAACAAACCAATAAATACCAGCCTTAAAAGAAATATTAAAGAAAGTCCTTAAGACAGAGAACCAACAGCATTAGACAACAATCTGAGATGAAGACACAGTGTGTCACCACCCAGATGGAAACCCAGATGAAAGTATACAAGCAGCCATTTAGCCAACAAAATCCACATAGAAGAAGCACACCAGCCTGTGTGACTACAAAGTGTCAAAGTGAGCAGGTATCAAGTATCAAAGACCCAGAACAAAAAATCATATCAATGTAAGTGAAGGGAGTGTGAAGTGGGGACCCAAAGTCCATCTGTAGACAATTGGACATTGCCTACAGAAGGGCCAAGGGGAGGAGACAAGCCCCTCAGGTTGGAAGGCACTCAAAATATGACTGAGGAAGGACTGTCTTCTCAATGTAGAGCTGACTATAATAGATGAAATAAAGCCTTTAGAACTTCATTTGCTGAGGAGGCATGACTCAAAATGAGAAGAAACTGTCCAAGTCAGGCAACGGCCCCTGCACTTCCCCCATTGTAACTTGTGTTCCCATAACCTGCCACTTTTGGCGAAATGCTTTCCGCCCAGCCCCTGACCTTTTGCAGTTGCCCAAGACTACAGGGAGAACAACTCAACCTACCCCTCCCCAAGGCCACAGGAGGAATGAATCAACCGTTAGGCTTGCCCACCCCTCCCTGTTTTGCAAAGAATAGCCTGAACTTCTCTGGGCTGACAGGGGGTATAAAAATTCCCCTCTGCCTTGACTGGGCTCAGCTTCATCAGCTTGCTTCCCCACAAGCTATTGAACCCGTCCGCTTGCTCCAAATAAAGCCTGCTTCAATCTCTAATTCGGACTCTTCCTCTGTTTCATGCACAAAGTTCCTAACAGAAACAGCTTCAAAAATCTATTGGAATGTATGAAGTATGAACCTAGGAACATTGAAAGTTGTCAAAAAGGAGATGAAACACGTAAACATCAATAGTCTAGTTGTCCATGAGCTGAAATGAACCAGTATTGACTCTTTTGAATCAGAGAATCATATGGTTTACTATGAAAGGAATGACAGAATCAATAGGAGTGGCATTGACTTCCTTGTCATAAAAAACTTTTCAAGGTCTGTCTCAAAGTATAATGCTATCTGTATGTGATAATATCTTTACAAGAAGGAAATCCAGTAAATACAACTTGTTAAAATTCATGCACCAACTACTAAACCTAGTGATGCAAAAATTGAAGAATTCTACCAACATCTTCAGTCTGAAACTGATGAAACATTTGCTCAAGATGTACTGATAATTATTGGCAATTGGGATACAAAAGTTGGAAACAAATGGGAAGGCAGAGTCCTTTGAAAATATGATGTTGGAGATAGAAAAACAAAGTTAGAGATCTCATGATAAAATTTTGTCAGACCAAGGACTTCATCACAAACACCTTTTCAACAGCACACCAGACTGTACACATGGACTTCTTCAGATGGATTACACAGAAATAAAATTGACTACTTGTATGGCAAGAGATTGTGGAGAAGCCTAAGATCAGCAGCTACAATCAGACCTGGGCTGACTGTGAACAGATCAGCAATTTACTCTTATGAAAGTTCAGGTTGAAGCTGAAGAAAATTAAAACAAATCCACAAGAACCAATATATGGCTTTTAGTATGTACCATCAGAATTTCAAGAACAGATTTGCTATATCTAACATGAATAACAAATGACCTGATGAGCTGTGAGACAAGAACATCATACATGAAGAAAGCAAAAGATCATTAAAAGAAAAGCTTTAAAAAAAAGAAAAGACTCAAAGATAGTGGCCAGTGTCCTGGCAGCAATCCAATCCCCTTTTTCAAGCTCTAAGAGAGTTCAGAGTGTCTCTTCTAAGTCTCCTATTCCAGGGCTTCAACCTGTAATTTTCCCCATTCTGCTTCTATAGGGCTTTACATCTGATCTGGGGTATTAAAAAGTCTGTGAGCAGCCATCTGTTGGTCTCTGTGTGGAGCAAAACAGAATGAAGGAATCAGATGTTCAAAGAAGAAACTAGTTCACGGGATGGATAGCCATGCAAACTACAACCTCTTCTAACCTAAGATCAGAAGAACTAGATGGTGCCCAGCTACCACTCCCAACCATTCTGAGCAGGGATGCAATATGAAGTCCCTGGTAGAGTGAGAGAAAAGCATAGAACAAAACTGAAATTCCTGGACTGAGCCTCAGTGGCATAGTGGTTTTGCACGGGACTGCAGCCCATGGGGATGGAGGTTCAATTCCAGCTCATAGGAGCAAAGGCTGGGCCTCCTACTCCCACCACCAGAGGGCAGTGATGCCTAAAAAACTAAAAAAACAAAAACAATAAAAACCCCGAAATTCTTAAAACAGGCCAGATCTGTTGGACTTATAAAGACTAGAGAAACCCAAAGACTACTGCCTGCAAATAACTTTTGGACTTGGAATTGTCATTATTTCTGCAATTCACCTTTTAGCCAAATAATAAATTGGCACACAGAACAAACCATCCCCTCTGTGTAATGTGCTCTTTTAAACAATGAAAAGGTATGAAGCCAAATTGTCCATCACTGCCATCAAAGCAAAGGCAGATTGATAGTATGCTATAGGACAGGGTAAAAAGACCCTGTGGGTTTCTGAGACTGTAACTCTTTACTGTTTTCCAAGGAGCGTGTGGTGGTTTCAAACTACTGACCAGCGCTCCTGAATAGCCAATAGTTGTCCAAAAAGCAAAGATGAAGGGCAGGCAGGGACATTAAAAAAAAAAAAGGCAAAGATGAGAACTCAAGGAGGGGAAAGCAAATTAGATCACTATAAACAGAACCCAAACAAGGGACATAATAAGAATGCTGAGAACTGTCATTGGTACAACTGTAACCAATGGCATGGAAGAGTCTGTACCAAAAATGCTGAAGTGGAACCTCCTTCGCTGTGCAAGCTTTGACCTAAAACATGATAAGCTGTTATGCGAAACACATTAAAACAAGATATCAAACCATATCTCCCAAATTGTCATATATCTTTAAAAAGTAAAGTCAAAGGGGCACAACTCATCTTAAATCTAATTTGAACATGTAAATTCAACAAAAAGATCTTCCGTGCCTGAACTAAATTAACCAGTCCCATTGACACGCAGACATTTCTAACCTCCCTGAAGGTAGAATAAGAAACATAAGAGAGATTTTTTTTTGAAAGGAGGTGGGGGCAAGAGCTGGGTCCAATTGGTTAAATAGCACAGAAAAATACGACAGGCACAGAGACTGAAAAGAAACTTGTGTGTGTGTGTGTGTGTGTGTGTGTAAATGTTTAAAACTCAATTTCAGTAGAATAATGGGACCAAAGCCAAATTATAGTCCTGTAGGAATCAACAGGAAGTGAATAAGCAAAGAGAGTGGGTTTGTTTATACATCAGAAAGATAAGAACTGCAGTGGTAGCTGAAGGAGAATGGAGGGTCAAGGAGAGGATGTGTGCGTGAGCGGGGCAATGCATAGCAGAGCAGGACTGAGGTCTAAGGGACAGATTGGGACACAAGAGAGAAGAGGCACAAAAAGGTGCCCTAGGACAAGCAGGGCTGGGGGAGGGGGTGTTAGGATTAAGAATGTGTGTCATGCATAGGATATTTTAAATTTACAGCTCAAGCATTTAAGCATGTCGCTTCCTCTGTTTGTCTATAAGTGATCCAACTTAGCTTACCAGCCCCTAGTTCCACTCAATATTTTTGCCACCTTTGGGTTAAGTGAGATCAACAGAAGATTTAAACTCAGGCAATTAACATATGAAGATCTTTCTACTCCCTTCTTCCCCAGGTAAGCTTCGAGTTCCTAGGAAGTTTCTCTACAGTCCTGACATCTTGACTCCCATTGCAGTGTAGTCAGTTGGATAGACCTGGTTTTGGAATTTCTCAATTTAGTGCATCATTCATGAGCAAAACAAAAGGTCATTAAAAAGACAGGAAAGAAAAAAATATCGAAGTGGATGCTGTAAGAGACTCTGAAACCTGCTCTTAATCAAAGACTAGCTACAGCAAATGAAACGTGGGATGAAAAGAAGAGGCTGAACAGAAAATTTCAAAGGGCAGCTCAAGAAAACACAACCAAATATTACAATGAAATGTGCAAGGATCTATAATCAGAAAAACAAAGGGGAAGAACACACTCAGTATATCTGAAACTGAAAGAGCTCAAGAATATGTCAAGCCTCAAATTGCCATTTTGAAAAAGTCTACTGTCAAAATACTGCATAATGTAGGGACCATCAAGAGATGGTGGAAAGAATACATAGTCACTGTACCAGAAAGAATTAGTCGACAGCCCACCATTTCAGGAGGTAGCACATAAGCAATAAACAATGGTACTGAAGGAAGAAGCTCGAGTTACACTGAAAGCATTAGCTTAAGGGGGGGGGGGAGGGGGAGGACCTTCAGGAAATGTTTCAGAAAGTTGAAGAAGCACTGGAAGCAAGCATTTGTCTATGCCAGGAAATTGGATGACAGCTACCTGGGCAACTTACTGGAAGAGATTCACACTTGTGTCCATTCCAAAGAAAGGTGACCCAACAGAATGCTTGAACTATAGAACAACCGCATTGATATCACACACAAGTAAAATTTTGCTTAACAGAATCCAACATCAGTTGTAGCAGTACCCTGACAGGGAACTGCCAGAGGTTCCAGCCAGATTCAAAAGAGGACATGGAACAAGGAATATCATTGTTGATGTCAGATGGATCTTGACTCAAAGCAGTGGATACCAGAAAGATAGGTGTGTTCCTATTGGCTATGCAAAGGCATTCAATGGTGTCAGCCATAATAAACTATATATAACTTTGAGGGGAAAAAATGGGAATTCCAGAACACTTCATTATGCTCCTGAGGAATTTGTACATGGATTAAGAAGGATACGGCATGGATAATGCAAACAGAGCAAGGGAGTACTGCATGTTTAAAATCATGGCTGGTGTGCATCAGCGTTGTACCCTCTCACCATTCTTGTTCAATCTATACTCAGAGGCTGTGTTTTATGAGGAAGAGTGTGGCATCATGGTTGAAGAAGGCTTATTCACAAATGACGCTACCTGGTTTGATGAACATATTGAGGATTTGAAGCATTTCCTGATCAAGATGAAGGAAGATAGCCTTCAGTATGGATCAAAACTCAATCTAAGGATGATCAAAATCCTCGCAACTAGACCTATAGGAAACAACATGAAGAATGGAGAAAAGGGTGAAGGATTTGATCTTACTTGGATCCACAATCGATGCTCATGGAAGCAGCCATCAAGAGATCAAAAGACATACCGCATAAGGTAAACCTGGTGTAAAATACCTCTTCTGAGTTTTGAAGAACAGGGATATTTCTTTGAGAACTAGGGTGTGCCTGACCCACGCCATGGTATTCTCTATTGCCGGCTATGCTTGTAAGTGTTGCACATTAGATAAGGAAGACCATAGAAGAATAGATGCCTTTGAAATATGGTGCTGGAGGAGAATATTGAAAGTATCATGGACTGCTAAAAGGACAAAAAAAAATCTGTATTGGGGGCTGAGCCCCAGTGGCGTAAGTGGTTGAGTGCAGAACTGCAGCCTGCGGGCTTGGCGGTTCAAATCCGGCGGCGGCTCTCAGGAGCGGCACTGGGTAGCGCCCACGACCACCAGAGGCAGTGGTGCCCACAAAAAAAAAATCTGTATTGGAAGAAATAGAGACAGGGTTCTCCTTGCAGGAAAGTATTCATCTTACATATGTTGGACATAGTATTAGGAGAGGCTGGTCTCTGGAGAAGGGCATCATGTTTGGCAAAGTCGAAGGGTGGTGAAATAGAGGAAGGCCCTCAAGGAGACGAATTGACCCAGTGGTTGTATCAGTGGACTCAGGCACTGAAACAATTGAGCCTGGCACAGGACCACGCAGTGTCATTCTCATGTGCACAGGGTCTCGATGGGTTGGAACTGACTTGATGCCACCTACCAACAACAACAACATTCAACTGCATGAACTTCTGATGTCCCTGACCCCATCAGTTTCTATCCTGACAGTTCATGAATCTTCCTCAGTTAGATCTCACAGGTACTCCCATGACCATCTCCATTTGGCGAGGGACTCTCATCCAATCCACTCATCTATTCACTTTAACACCAGCTATTGATAAGCTATTATACATTCTATTCATGGAACTCCTTTGTAAGGCTTTTACTTGTATCATTTAAATCATGGTAAACCAATGAACAATTCCTTCTCTGTTGGACCTCTTGGGTGATGAGGTTTCTGATGCATTAGCATGAGCCAGTAAGATGCAGGAAGTTCCTTTTCAGGCAATGTCTAGTTTTTAAACTCCATGCATTTTTTTTCTTCCATCCTCCCTCCTAGGGGAGTTTCTGGAACTTCAATGATCTTGGAGGAGTTGGAGGAGTCTTGGAGGAGTTGTTGCTATGACTCATCCATTGACATCATTCCCTTCTGTATGATCATGCTCAAACACTGTGATCTCAGTCCTCTCAAGCCCACCGAATGGAATATTTAAAGGCAAGCTGTTTACTGGACCATCTATCAAGAGCGGTTTGGGATTCAGATAAATTCTACCTAATCATACTAGCACTTGTGTGTGTGTGTCCCCATCTTCAACATGCCTGAGTTTTACAATGCTGAAGTTGACAAGTAGTGTTCAATATGGGGTTATAGTTTGTTCTCATCAAATCCATACCCATCTCTTGATGCCCCCATGCACATTGGGACCAATGTGATCCACGGGGTTTTACTGGCTGATGTTTCCAAAAGAGATCAACAGGCTTTTCTCTCCATTCTGCCTTCTTAAGTTTAGGTAGAACAGCTAGCCTTTTCTGCTATACAACTGGTGGTTGCACTTAAAGGGCATTGTCTAGAAATCAGACCCAGATCTCCAGACCACAGACTCACTATCGCCTCTCTAATATTAATTAGCCTGAACCAGAGGTTGACCTGGGAGATCACACACCAAATGAGCATCAATGGTGGAAGCTCTGTTTGTATAGAAGAACAGATCATCCTATATATCTTTTTCTCTCTTCTCTGCTCCAGCATAAGGACAAATAGACAATGTGGTCCAGAAATAGAACTGTGTTTGCTCTTTTAATCTCACTTAGGGAAATTCAATCAATATCACACAAATAGATATCTGGTGCATGATTGTTGAGTGAATGGATGAAAATAGGGAAAACCTTCCTCTTCTTTGCTCTGTAATGTGCTTTGTGCTCTTAAAGACTTGATTCCTTATTACTTATTTCTTAGGAGGAGAGGAAAAAACTTAATCATGTTTTACAAGAACAGCTGTGTTCAAGAAGTCAGTCCCCACTATCTTTGTCCCAAATGGAGTCCCATTTTTACTCACCCTGAACAGGTGTCCCACCTCTAGCATGTAGCCAAAGGTGGAATCTCATTACCCAGAAAGGATTCCTGCAACACAACAAGTCCTCCCTAACACACACTGGGAGAGCAAGTTCGATTCCCTAAGGCAGAATATGGAGTAGTCATTTAAAATGATATTTGTATGTAGGAACTGAAAAAGTTACTAGGGTAAAATATTTTGTAGGAAAAGGGGAATAAGCAAATTCTAATATGCTACACGCAAATCAATTTAAAATTTTATTTTTAAAAATAATCTATAACCCAAAGGTAGCAATGACTCTGGGTTGCAAAGTGATATGTGATAATTTCATTCTATTTAAAACTTTTCCATGCTTTCTACATTTTCTACAATAAGCATAGACTTTTTATAATCAGATATACATATTCTAAGTGTCACCCTTGAGTAAAAACTAAAACTCACTTCCCTCAAGTCGATTCTGACTGATCGCAACCCTTTTGGTCAGGGTAAACTGTCCCTGTGGGTTTCAGAGACTAACTCCTTTACAGGGGTAGAAAGCGCATCTTTCTCCCACAGAGCAGGGGCTGGTTTTGAACTGCTAACCTTGTATTGAGCAGCTCAACTCTTAACTGTTGCACTAGCAGGGCTCTTCATCCCTGAATAACCACTTCTTTTTGTAAATTCTATAAAGCATTACCAACAAATGTGTGAGGAAAAAAATGAGAAGTTGGAAATGTGTTGGAGAAAATATTTTAAATATGCTTGAGAAAAAAATTATAAAATATTTTTATTTCTTTCTAGTTCCAAGAGAGTGTTTCCCAAATGAACTGGTTAGTTAAACCAATACAACTTTCCAAGTCACACAGTTAACTCTTTACTGTCTATCACAGTAGCAATAAGGTTAAGGAGTGTTGTAAATACATTTTTCAAAAGTAAGAGTCATTTCTATACAGAGTTACAAATAGCTGTTAGTTCTTCCTCTGCTGATAATCATACGATTCCACTGAATCATGAACTTAATAACAGTGGAGGATGATACTTTAGTCTCTAGGGACTACCTGCCAAGGACCCCAAGGATACATCATAGCTTCTAACCAAACCATCAAATTGAGCAAGACAAAATAATCTTTAACTATACAATACCTAAGGATTTTTAAAAAATGAGCATTTTCAAGGTATGAAGTGAGAAGAAAAACTGAGACACACACACCCACACACACACACACACACACACACCCCACCCCCACCCCCACCACCCAATGTAGTAGATTATGGAGCAGTGGAGTTCCTTTAAACACAGCTAGGTGATCATCTTCCTACTGTAACTGAAATCACCTCAGGTGAGGTGGTAAAACGAAAGTCTCTCCTCTGGCCACAATCGCTCAGAGCTACATTTGTGTTCATTCACATCATGACTTTGGGAATTGTGTGGGCTTTGGAAACTCAGAGGTAAGTGTAGTGCTTTATCACTACTGAAATGTCCTCTTTATCAGTTCATCAGCTTCAAATGTTTCTTTCCAAACAACAAGACTGACAACACTTAGTCTACAGAAACTTGGAGATCAATGAAGCTTACCACAATGGCCAGTCCTGTGTGCTTTGGACTGATAGAAAGAAGAAAACACATCTGCAGAAGAGGAAAGAAGGATAAAGAAGCAGACAAGGAGGAGTAGAAGATGAAGGAGCAAAGGAAGGAGAGGGGACAAGAGGGTTGGAGAAGTGTAGGCAAGGGGAAAAGAGGCAGCCATTGGGTGAGAGGAGACTGTGGGTTCATCTCCCGCTGGGGCATCTCTCTGTGCCTTCTAGGCCTCGCTGAGGCTGTCTTGGAAATGGCGCCGCAAACAAGCCTCCTGGCCCACGATGTCTGGATCCAGCTTGATGGATGTCTGGGTCCCCATGAAAACCAGGTACCGTGGAACTGAATCAGTCTCATTTTATATCCAGAATGAAGGCACTGTGATTTGGGAAACGCAGATAGAATGGGAATTGGCTCTGAGGAGCCCTGCTATAAAACCCTGGGGTTTACTACAGAAGAAACCAGATGAGCATAGTTTAAGTTATAAAGGCTTGGGGAGAAATAACTGAAAGAAAAAAAATCACGATTTTTCATATTAGATAAGATTCCTCTGGGTTCCTAAGTGTCAGAAACTCAACTAAAATTGCCTTATTTTAAAGGAATTTATAATTAAGATCTGAGGGAGGGCGTGGGCCTGGTTAAATGTAAGGTCTCCACATCAATCACAAGTGTGTGTGTGTGTGTGTGTGTGTGTGTGTGTGTGTGTGTACGCGCATGCTCCGCTGTTGTCTTGGTGCTATGGCACGCTGAGGCGGTGTTCTTCCTGTGGTCATTACACATGACCCCTGCAGATTGTAGGATGACACTGTCCTCACGAATTTCAATCTCAGAGACTGCAGGATGTCACTGTTCCGAGCCTTCTATCCAGCAAGTCCTGGGTGGGCGCTGAGTTCCCGTGTCCCATCTAGAGCCTGTCCCAGGAGAGGAGGGACTTCGATCCATTGGTCAGCAGGCCTGGGCTGGAGGTGGGAGCAGGCTTCTCTTTTCTTCTCTTCTCTCCACCCCCCTACCCCCTCTCCCCAGTCCAATCTTCCATCAGGGTGGTCACTGACGGTCACCCAGCACCGATTCCATTAAATCAGATTTCCAGATGCTCTGCGCGAATTGCACATTGCATTTCCTCACATTGCTTTGACTCTGTTTCACATCGGGGAATATTCTCCTTCTCATTTGTAATTTTGAATATCTGTATCTTTGAGCTTTTTCTTATTCAAAATTGTAAAGAGTTGATCTTGTGTCCATTGACCATTGCAATGTTTTTGCTAGTCTGTTTAGGTTTACTTTATTATTTGTTTCACCTCAATAACATCTGACATGATTATTTTCATTTTTTATTTTTTTATAAATCATTTTGTTGGAGGTTCCTATAGCTCTATTTTCCCACTCGATTAGCTGCTCATAGCAATTTTTTTTTTTGCTTTTTAAAAAAAATCATTTTATTGGGGGCTCATCCAACTCTTATCATGATCAATACATACATCAATTGTATACAGTTCACATTTTCACATTTGTTGCCATCACGATTCTTGAAACATCCTCCTTCCACTTAGGCCCCAGTATCAACTTCCCATATTTCTTCTCCCTCCCCACCCCCCCTCCTCCATGAACCCTTAATAATTTACAAATTATCATTATTTTGTCATATTGTACACTGTCTGATGTGTCCCTTTACCCACTTTCCTGTTGTCTGTACTCCAGGGAGAAGGTCATATGTAGATTCTTTTAATTGGTTTCCCTTTTCTACTCCACCTTCCCTCCACCCTCCTGATATCACTACTCTCACCACTGGTCCTAAAGGGATCATCTGTCCTGAATTCCCTGTATTTTCAGCTCCAGTGTACATCTCCTGGTCTAGCCAGCTATGTTAGTCCAGGTAAACTAGAGAAACAAATTCATAGACATACATATGGATATAAGGGTACAGTTTATATATAAGAGAAATAGGACATTAACAAAGCATCCCAATCCAGTCCAGTACAAAGTCATAAGTCCAATATTAGCCCAAATGCCCGAAACCAGTCTATAACGTCTCCTTCCAACTCCTCCTGTATGTACTCACTCCAGTGGGTACAGAATCCAGCGCCAGCAGGGGTCTCCCCATGGCTCCTCGCTTCCAGGACTCAGGGTCTATCAACTGTATCCAGTGGTGGTAGAGGCAACTCATTGCTGGCAGGGCGCTCCACGTGGCTTCGCCAGTTTCAGAGGTCTGTTTTCATCAAGGCAAGGCCGTGTGGCTTCTCCTCTGGCTCCTTCAGCTCCTCAGACACTGCCATCTTGTCTTATCCATGATTCATTATTTTTGAGTCTAACTAACTCCCAACAACGGGAGAGATAGCTTCTCATCTCCATGAGGGAAATATCACGAGATTTCCCAGAAGTCTCAGGAGAAAGCTATGCCCACACGGAGGCCTCATTGGCTACTCAATGGCTATCTCCAGACTAACAGGCTAGACTCCACCCCTACATCTCAACCATGAAATTAACATCAGCACATGACCGCCACACTGGCTTTGTAAGGTAGAATTGGGATCATGACAGTGGGAGGGAAGAAGCTTTGAAGAACTGGAGGAAAGATGCATATTTCATCATTGCTATATACTGTGCCCTGACTGGTTCATCTCCCCCGACCCTTCTGTAAGGGAATGTACCAATCTGTATCCCCCCCCTCTTTTATAATGATATCATTTTTAGTTCTTTGATGACTGATCCCTGATCCCTTTGACACATCATGGATCTTCTGGCTGATGTGCTTCTTCCATGTGGACTTTGTTGCTTTTGAGCTACATGGCTGCTGGTTTACCTTCAAGCTTTTAAGACCCCAGATGCTATATCTTTTGATAGCCGGACACCATCAGCTTGCTTCACCACATTTGCTTATGCACACATTTGTTGTCAGCAATCATATCAGGAAGGTGGGCATGCAATTTTATGAATTTTAGTTTTTTGAACTCCTATACCTCTTATAACAATGCATATATTCATTTTATCAAGCACATTTGTACATATGTTGTCATCATCATTTTTAAAGCAGTTTCTTTCTACTTGAGCCCTTGGTATCAGCACCTCTTTTTTTCACCCTCCCACCCTCGTGAACCCTCTATAAATGATAAATTATTATTGTTTCATATCTTACACCATCCGCTGTCTCCCTTCACCCATATGCCTGCTTTTTGTTCCCCTAAGTGGGGGGGGGGGGATAGGGTGGTGGGGAGGATTAATATGTTGATCTCTGTGATCATTTCTCCACTTCTCCCCCTTTCCCCCCATCTTCCCTATATCCTCATGGTATCCCTACTTCCATTACTGTTCCTGGGGGGTTTATCCTGACATTATTATTTTAAAATAAGCTTACTTTAAATCTTTCATTTTATTTTGTTGTTTTTTGTCTAAAGTCTTGAGTAGAATTCATGTCAGCATTTTCAATATTCCATTAAATAATAAAAGCATTAAAGGCCATGTGTGTAATTTCCTCAAATCCAAAGATTTTTATATATAATGCTTAATTGTAATTAATTTTGTAATAGTTTATTGTTGCAGTACAGACTTTCTTTAGAGTTTTTTAACTTTTTATTTGAATACATAGGTAGGCAAGCTAAATATGTCTGAGTAGGTAAAAGGGACTATGTTCACAATCATATCAAGATTTGGCAGATGATATTTCTATATAAATATTAGTGTAAACTGGAAATGTGTTCACGTATGTACTAGAGCAAACAGGTAGCAAAAGAATGTACACTTCAAAGCCATAGCCAAACACTTGGGGGAACATCCAGGTCATTTGGCTAGCAAAGTCTACAAAGACAATGTTCTACAACTTCTAGTGGCAACTAATGTCCTAAAAGCTTTCAAGGAACCAATTAAAGTAGAATAATTGGCCCCTCCCTGCCTGGAGCAGACAAATGGGAAAGAAACCAAGTATGCACACATAAAAATGAGTCCAAAGGACTAGAAATAGGTTATTTTCATCTTAGTCTTCATGACCCCGAGATGAGAAGAACTAGATGGTGTCTGCTCCTGCTGCTGACCACCTAAAAGGATTGTAATAGAGGGTCTAGAAGAAAACACGGAACACTCATTATGAGGATCAGGCTTGCTGATCTGACAGAGACTGAGGAGATCTGCATAGACTCAGGCCTTCAGACACCTTTCAGGTCTAGGCCTGAACTCACTATATATATATATATATATATATATATATATATATATATATATATGTGTGTGTGTATACACACACACATACATACACACACATAGAGGGTAGTTTGTTTTGTTTTTCAAAATTAAATATTACTTTGGAGTTTTATTTAAATGCTGGCTTTACTGCATTGTGATTGGAAAATGGGATCTACATAATTTTTTGGAATGTAGACTTTTGGGGGTAACTTAAATTTTGCTCATTTTCCAACACACTCCCTTTAGCGCTGTAGGTCCAGAGATGGCTGCGTTATCTGGAGGAAAAGTTCAATTCGAAAATCCCCAACAGGCTGGCTTGTGATCATGGAATGCTTCTGCTCAGTTCCTCCACATCCCAGCCTTCTCCCATCCACACAACACACAGATTCACACAAAGATATGGTCACCGTTGGCTCCCTCTGGGATTGAGACAACTCTGACACCGAACCCAAATTTATGATCAGACACCGAGACTTACGTCAAAGCAGCAGAAACGGCGAGGCCCAGAAGACAACTTCCTCCCCATCCACTAGCTTGTCTGTCCCTCCCCAACTGTGGGCTGCCAGGAGCAGGCCCAAGGTTGTCAGCCAGGCTGCCATGCCAGGGTTGGAAGTGGGAGGAAGCAGAAGGACCAAGCAGCCTACAGGCTCAGTCCCTGATACAGCCCCTGCTCTGGGCCACCAGCACTAATAAATTGCAAGCTGTCTCTCCATCACCTGCAAATGCCATCTCCATCCCTGTGACATCCCTGCTTCAGAAAGGGGTCCTCCATTCTCCCTGCATCTTCACTGGAATCAAAGTGTGAGGGGGGACCTCTCTGACTAGGGAGCTTGGTTCAACACTGCACTATCACTGCAAGAGGTTGTCTGCACAAACAGACAGGCAGGCACTCGCTCTCCCACTCAGTCCCTCAGAGGAGACTTTTTCAGCCCAGCGGGGGCTGCAGAGGGCGGGCGACAAAACCGCAGAAAATATCCACCACAGGAGGAAATCACACTCATTTTTTAAAAAAAGAAGAAGAAAAACTGCTTGGAACAATTTATTCAAAATGGATGGGGTAGTGATTGTACAATTTTCCTCGACAAGATTGAATGATTGAACTATTGAATTATACGATATGCAAATTACTAGCCAGTACAACTGTTGGGGGAGGAGGGTCACTGAAATGCCATTTGTACTGACACACTGGGAATCACCTAACTGTTAAAATGCCTACTTGTTCAATTAAGTTAAAACACATCAATGCAATAAGACCACTCAACTAGTTAAAATGATATCAAGAAAACAATAATAGCAATTATTGAGCTAGAGCAGATGACAAAACAGTAGGGTGTTATGCTTTTCTAAAATATGCATATTTGAATTTTTTAGACAGAATAAAATGCTAAAAGAATATACACTGAAGAAAAATCGGGCTTAAAATTGTCAGGTCTTCCCAGCCACAAAGATGCTTATGATGTGCTTCCTAAAATCAGACGTCACCTCTCAACACCTTCTTCCCCACTCATCAACGCTCTCAGGAACATGGAGAAACATGAAACAGCTGTGTCAGCGTCCAACTTTAACTCTCCCTTCGTTTTCTGATGGCCTTTGTAGCTGATACTCCCACATTTTGTGCCTGCTAGGAAGGATGGAAGCAGTGTGCAGAAACATAAAATTATAGCGGAAAGAAGGCCGCAAAGGAGTACATCGCACCATGCCACTCACATGGAAAGGGAACAGGCAGTACCTCAGCCTTAGACGGGGATGCTATGCTGAAGTGCCTCACCAAGGACAGAGAGGAGCTTATAGAGGCTGCCTGTGAGCCATGTGCATCAGCATGATGCCTTGTAATACATACAGCACATGTTATTTCACCTGCATTTTGATTTCAAGAAGGCAACCAGGGGTAAATATTTCAGAGACAAGTTAGTTTCTTGAGGAGTGAGTTGAGCTGGATGACCTGTTTAACAGTAAATACATGTGGAAATAGAAATAATGCAATGCTATGGGTAAATTTTTGCTCCACCTCCAAATACATATTGAAATCCTAACTGGTGTAGCTGTCCTGTGCTTAGGACCCTCATTGGAAATAAGGGGATTTCTTTTGTTAAGGGAAAGAGACCACACTGGAGTAGACTGGGTCCCAAATCTAATCCCTTCTGAATGATAACAGGAAAAGAAGAATGGGCACTAAGACAAGCATATGGGTATGAGAAAGACAAATGATGGTGACATAGGCGGCTATAAGCCCAGCAACACCAACACCTGCTGGTAGCTGCTAGAAACTGAACTAGACAAGGAAGGAACTCACCTTAGAGCCACACTCTGCCTTAGAATGCCTAACTCCTGAACACTGGAAGAATAAATTTAGATTCCTTAAATTGACCCAGTGTTATACCCAGTATAAGCCACTAAAGACTCAACTGATACACTGTTGAATGTACAGTCCCAAAGCATGAAGTTACAGATAAAAAGTAATATGTGATCAAGTCAGTATCACAATCCTCTACAGAAAGAGGAGAAAAACAAATGAAGTGGAGACAATGAAAAACCATGTAGGAAACATGGAAGTTTGATTCCTCTCTCTTCCAATTCATAAGAATGGTTTCAAATGAACTTTTACCACAAAATATTCTAAAGACAATGAAAGAAAATGTAGAAACCATTGACGGGAGTTCAGAGGGGTCTCCGATCTCTGCAGGCTCCTGGCGAGGCTCCCACTTCTCTTAAGATGCACAACTCACACTTCAGCCCAGCCTGAGTCTGTTCCCAGAATCCCATCCTGCCCTTTCTCCTCAGTTATGTCCAAGAGCTCCAGGTCCCCTTATTCCCAGAAGCTCATCTTCCTTCAGCTCTAAGCAGTTCTTCTTCTCACCCTGAGTTCAACCTTTTCCAATTCCCAAAACCTTTCACTCTGCCTCTTGGAACTTACTATCAAGATCAACAAACAAAAGAAAAAGCTGTAAATTTTTATTTAAAGGTTTGTTAAACTGTCCAGTCCTATATGCAATTCTGAGGCCCCTGCTTCATCTGCAGGCCTCAGAAGAACGGGCTATTACCTTTGACACGCTCCTTTGTACAAGAGGGTCAGAGAGGGAGGTCCTCTTGCTCCATGTCACCACCTGGAAGTTATTCTCTGTTCTTCTTTCCCCCAAATCTCTAGTGTAGAGCTCATCCTCTCTAGTGGTGGATGATTCCACCACTACTCCTATTATAGTGACCCACAGACTTCTAGGAGTACTTTAACCTTAAAAGACTTTAGCAACTATCTCTCTATAATGCTCTCTAATACTATTCAAAACTGTCATCATTCTTGGGGATTTCTATATCTGTGAAGAGGACCTCTGCAAAACCTGCCTTCTTAGTTCCCAATTTTCCCAACTAAGGAGCTCTTGGCATTCAGATAAACTCGGATATTTGCTTTCATAGACTCACACTAAAAATTCACTTGTTAAAATATCAGTATTATCCCCATTTCCTCCATTTCACATATCAAGATCTCTCAATACCTCAATCATTTCATCTTCCTTCCAATATAACCAGCAAATTCTTCACCTGCGCCAGGACCCAAAATCATCTCCTTAGCTCAGATTCCATGGTCCAAGCATTATCATCATCCCCCTCAATTGACCATCGATATCTGTTTGTCACCCCTGCTCTTCATTTTATCTTCCTGTCAAAATACCAACCCTGATTCAACCAGCTTCCTGCTTTACAACACAGCCCAACAGAAGCCCCACTTGCAATTCATGACCAAGGCTTTGGTGCGATCAATGTTTAGACTTTCCAAAAAGAAACCTTTATCAGCCTCATTTTCCTTCCTCTTACTTAAAGCTGCTGTTATCCTGTCCACATCAACAAACCTGCCAAGTGCTCTCAATGTCCTTAGCTTTTTCCCCACCTGCAATCTAACACGTTAACATACCATAGTCTCACAGATTTCAGTAGAACCTTTAAGAGTTGGGTCAGAGACAAAGAACTTTATTCTATAAATAATGGTAGCTATCATATTAGCATTTTCTTACACTCCTTTCCCAAATCCCAAATTCCACAAAGGGCAAGGTGTTTCTTTTACACACAGAGGATAAAGTTACAAGGGAGGGACCCTGAGCCTGATAAACCCAAATCTTTATGATGATGAGTCCTAGTCTACCTGACCTTTTTCTCACAGGGACACACTCACTCTACCTCCCTCTACAGTAGCTCATCATTCCTTTGATCCCTGTTTAGGTACAAGAATCCCATGTAAGAATTTCAGGATAAACTCTGGTAAGTAGCAATTGGGATCTTGCAAACTCACCAGCAGCCATCTACAGTATAACTATTGGTCTTACCCCATCCAGAAGAAAGAAAAATCAAAGAACATATAGAAGCAATTAATCCAATGGACTATCAGGCCACTTAAACATTAGTCTCCACAATTCTGAGACCAAAAGCTCTAGCTGGTACCCATCTGCTACTGCTGTGATCATTGGGTTCTGTGTCAAGTTGGCTGGGCCAGGATTCTCAGTGACTTGGAGGTTCCTATAAGGCAACAACTCTCAACCTGTGGTTTGCGACCCATTTGTGGGTCAAACAACCTTTCACAGGAGTTGCCCAAATCGTAACAGTAGCAAAATAATAGTTATGAAGTAGCAACTAAAATAATTTAATGGTTGGAGGGTCACCACCACATTAGGAACTGTATTAAAAGGCTGACGCATTAGAAAGGTTGAGAACCACTGTTTTAAGATGATCAAACAAAGTATAATGAACTCCATGATGAGATCTGCTATGAGCCAAGCAGTTATAACTCATAGTTCTGATGATATCACCTTGAGGATGTGACCTACTTGATACTTAATTAGAGAGCTATGAAGAGGTTCTTTCTTGATGCTGACTTGGGCCTCACTTCTGTGGCATCCATCTTTGGTCCCTGAGCTAAATGGCTCAGCATATTGCGTACCAACCCATGAAGCTATTGCCTACCAACTCTGCAAGTCATCAGAGTCAATCTTGGATTTGTCCAACTCTGCCAGGCATATGCCTAATCTGTTGATGCCTAGCAGCCTATAGTGTTCCCACTTCCTCTTTCTGCTTCCTGATCGATTGGCCCTGACCACTGCAGAGTTCAGTAAGAGCCTTCAGTTTAACATCCAACCCACTCCTTGAACTGGACTGGACTTACCAATTTCTTTTTGTTGTTGTTTTTTGTTTTCTGGGCATCACTGCCCTCTGGTGGTGGGAGTACGAGGCCCAGCCTTTGTTCCTGTGGAGCCGCTGCTGGAATTGAACCTCCATCCCAGTGGGCCACAGACCTGTGCACAACCACTAAGCCACCGGGGCTCAGCCGGACTTAGCAATTTCTACAACTATATGAGCCATTTGTCTTGATCTAAGTTTCTCTCTTTATACACCTATATTAAGTGTCTGGCTTTGCTTCTTTCAGGAATCCAGCCTAATACAACTTACTACCCACTGCTCTGAGAAGGATCACACTCGAAATTCCCGGATAGAGTGGGAGAAAAATATAGAACAGAACTCAAAGTCATAAAAGAGGCCCAACTTACTAGTCAGCTGGAATCTGCAGGACGCCCAAGACAACAGCCTAAGGGAAAGGAACAAAACTTGCATCCATATTAGAATAATTAACCACTTAAGATTAAAAAGTAACATTTACTTAAGGACAAAATTCAGAATACTGGGAGAAAGAGATAAATGGAAAAAGGAAATACAGGGAGCAAAGGGGATATGTGATGGCTCATTGACAAAATTGCAATGGATGGATTTTGTACACTTGTCCCTCACAATAAAATCTTGATAAAAGTAAAGAATCCCAGGATGCCCAGTCTGATTAGCCCCAGCATTTCTATACAGCCCCTATTCTGATCTGGTCTCCAACTAGCTCCCATTTGCAAAACCTGTCTGCTCTCTCTTCTGGAGCTTACAGTCAAGCCTTCTGCTGCTATCATGGCATCCTTGAAAAAGTCATCCAGCTCTCAAAGGCAGTCAATGTCTATGCTCGTAAGATGTATACAACATATCCATGGAGAATGATCTCCCAACAAATCGAGTCTCATGTTCAGTCAACTATCGAAGTTTTGCAAAAATATATGCTCTTGAGCAATTAGAAGAGGAAGAGCCCAGATATGTGTGTTTTGATATCCACCTTTATCTCTGAAAGCCTGAAATGAACTTTAGCACAATGAACATGGTTTGATCTTTTAACAGGAAAAATAACTTAAAATATTTTCCAAAAGAATTTCTTTCTTATGTATATGATACAGCTTAACATACAGCACAGATTTTATCATTTATTCCATCCTTCATTGATGCAACTGCAAGTTTCCTCAGAGCAGATCTAGTGGCTATCACCCACCATGCTCTCGACTGTGGACAAGGAAAGAGGTTGACCGAAGCTGTGCTTACGTGCTAAAATTACTAAAAGAACTATTATAACTTTGCTTCAAGCATGCTACAGAAACTAATGGGCAGATGTCTACATTTGAACCAGAGCTCCACAGGAAGAGCAACATTCCCCTAAGACAGCAAAGGAGAAACTCTAATTTTTAGACAGAGTTCCCAGAGGAAAGGGAGTGATTTGGTCAAATTACCCTTCTCCCCAAACCAAACCTACCCTCCTGCCATCAAGTTGATTCCAACTCAGGACAACCCTATGGGTCCTGAGTGGAGCAGCCCCCAGAGAATTTTCAAGGCCACACCTCTTCACAGAAGCAGACTGCCACAGCTTTCTCCCCAGGGTGACTGGTTGGTTCAAACTGCTGACCTTCAGTTAGCAGTTGAGCATTCAGTCACTGCACCACTATGACTCCAAGCTGCTCCTTACAGATGAACACCTTCCTTCCATTTCTAACACAAGGAATTTGCAACGTAGGTAACAAACCAGCATAAGTGTGTTCTTATAGAAGTTGCATATCTCAATTTTTTAAAGTTTTCACTATTATTGCCATTTATTACCAGTGTCTTTATAAATTCCCATCTTTATTTATAGTTCTGAGAATGATATCAGCAAATTATTCACTGTAGCAAGGTCGATAACACATATTACTATCAATAAATTAGACAAAAAGAGGTGGTCTTAAGTGCAGTTCATCCAATTGGAGTATGTCATACTGCTTATCTGGCAAAATTTGGGGTTGATCTGAAGAAAATTAAGTGGCTTTCTTCCCATGATTTCTTCTAAATCTGCTTCAATGGCTTCTTCTCAGATCTCTATGAAATGTCAGCTTCTCCTATACAGTGCTCCTTTCTCTTCACTCTCCCTGATTACAGTTGACCTTACTTAAGCCCAGGGTATCTGTTTCCTTCTATAGATTGCTAGTTTGTAGGTGTTGTTGCTCCCCTGAGCAGCAGGTCTAGATACTGACATTCCAAAACCATTCCTACTTCAGATAATCTGCCAAAGTTCAGACTTCATTTATGATTTACCAAAGGTTATATCATATTGAAAGGAATTAAACGTTCATGTATGAAACTTGCCATCTATGGGCCTTTCATAAATTCTTGTTGAATGAGTAAGAAAATGAACTTGATAAGAAAAAAGGCAGTTAAGTTGATGAATAATGAAAACTACACCTTTGTATATAGCTCTTTAATATATTATCATTTGAAATCAATTATCTTTCATGTTCATATATGCTACTTCCCCACCATCCATATAGTTTTTCCTTTATTAGATAGGTAGACAGACATACAGATAGGCGCCATAGGACCAATTCTGACTCGTGGCAACCCAACATTCAACAGAGCAAAACACAGCCCATCCCGCCTCATCTTTAAGATTGCTCAATTCCTGTAGTGTGGTTAGAACACCAGTCCATCTCACTGAAGATTCCCCTTGCCCTCATGGGTCTTTGATTTCATCAAATATGATGTCCTTTTCTAGATTGATCTTTCCTGACAACATCTAGTGATGCATCTGTGGGGAGTAATCGCTTGTTACCCTCTTAGCTAGTCAAATAAATGTCACATTTGTAAAATAAATGTCACATTCCATGTTTTCCCTAAGGAGTCGATTCTGCCTCATAGTGACCACACAGGGCACTACTAGTAGACTGTCCTAGAGTTTCTAAAGTTGTAAATCTTTGTGGGAGCAGAAGCCTGATCTTTCACCTATAAAGCAACTGGTGGGTTTGAACTGCTAACTTTGTGGTTGATTGCCCTACAGAACCTACTATGTCATTGGGGTTCTTTGACACACCCAAATTTAATGGAGGACATGGAAGTCTGGTCATGAAACTGAATGCAATTAACTATGGTGGTTGGGAATTGAAACCATGACCTCATATGTACAATACTGTTACTGTGCCAGTAAATGTCTATCAAGTCTTGCCTTTATAAAGCATACCCAGGGAAGAGGTTTTAAGTGCTATATAAGTAAATCTATCTTTTTATGCATAGCTGAATTTCATAACTTTACACTCAATTATCAGGAACATCTTAAACTGTTCCTGAAATCACCTAAATTTTCCAAATGTATGAAACAGGCAAATGAGAAAAAGAGAGGAGGATGAATGTAATTGAATCAAACATGCGTGACAATCTGTGTGTCTTCTGCCTCAGAAGTCTGTGTCTCTTTTGGCTAAAGCTACTTTCAAGAAGTATTAGTTCCCTCTGCCTAGCTTAAAGACTTCCTGAAGGGCCATGGCTAAAAATGAAACAAATCCCTGGCTAATTCCTTCCAAGACAAGACAACACAGATTATATTACACAGCTTGCTTCTGCCTGTAGTTCTTCCTGGCTAAAAATAAGTAAGTATATATAACATGAAAGAAACCCTAAACCTTTAAAGAAATATTGGTTTTGCTTGTTATATGAAACTCCTGTGTGTCTGCAATCTGCTATATTTGTGCTCTGGGGCCTACCAAAGAGGCAACTTGCTTAAATTGCCAGAATTCCAGCTGTTAGGAGACACTGGATTAGGAACAAGGCGCCTGAACCAGGCCGCTCCTTCTCTCTCCAAGCACGGGTCACAACCTCCAGACAAGCGGCAAGCCCACATGAATGTAAAGTATTTGAAAACCGTATGCCAACTTCCCACTCACTGATTTCTCATGTCACTGTCCATGTTAAGGTGTGCTAACTTTCTATGCTTAAAATAAAATGGATGCTCAATTCGGTTGATTTGTACCTCACTTGGAAAACAAGCATCCAAAGTCTAAACTGTTTCATCAATAAAATGAGTCTAAACATCCAACACATGCTTACAGTGTCATACTATTTTAAAGGGACTACATGTCCCAAACACATGGACTAGTTAAAAAAAAAAAGAAAAAAGAAAAGACGTTCTATTTATGAGTTTTTAATAATATTGGGATATGTTTCTTATTGTGCGCAGTTCTATGACAGCATAAGATAATGTAATATTCTTACTTTATGGGAGTAGTATCAGTAGGTTCAGGAAGCTGCCTAACATCAGAAAGGATCATGAGAATCACCATTAGCCCAAAGCTGATTCCACAAGGTGAAGGTGGGACATACCTTGTCTCTCAAACCTTCTTACCACTTCTGATACCTGCCACCCCTCCCACTACCCTGGCTATTTCTCTTCTGCATTCTGTCATCTGTGGTCACGCCTGCACAGAACTCACAAACCATACTCTCAGCGGATTAAGATACGGAGAACTATTAGGGATGAGGAACAACAAGCTACAACTCAGACTACAAGTCAACATGTCAGCAAAGCCCCCCTTCTTCAGTGCAGAACAGCGCTCTAAGCTGCTCTGCGTCCTACTGGCCGTGCCCCAGCCTTCTGAAGATAGGCTCCTCTCAGGGCCCTCGGGCCACTGAGCCCTGGTGCCTCCAGCTCTTTTGCGGGGCTCTTTTTAGACCTTTGATGTCTCGGTGTTACAATCTTGGGTCAACATTATACCTTTTCTAAGGGGCCTTGATGGCACAGTGGTTCCATGTTGGGCTTCCAATGGTGAGGTCAGCAGTTCGACACCGCCAGCCTCTCCACAAAAGAAAGCTAATGCTTTCTGCTCCTGTAAAATGTTACAGTCTTGGAAACTCACAGAGGCAGTTCCACCATGCCCCACAGGCTCGCCGCTATGAGTCAGAGGTACCTCGACGGCAGGGGGCTAGCTCTTCTAAGGACTGCAGGATGACTGTGAGTCCTCATGCACTCAGTGGTAGTAGGTTTGGTTGAGTTGGTTTCTCTCTCACTTTCTGTCTTTTATTTTCTGCTCTCCTGTTACTGCTCTTTCACCTTCTTTCTGTCTGCTAAACCTTCGTGGGGCTCGTGGCTTATAAACACAGCTCCTTGTCAATGTCCCCAAACCACAGTCCATAGCCCCCAGACACTTCGTTTGTATGACTACCCAATGGCAAGGGTCACTTCATTCACATAGCCCCTCGTCCTGGCTCGGCATTGTCTATTGAACCATCCCTTCTAGGTACATACCAATCATGGGGCACACTGCAACCCAGAGTCAGGGGAACAACATTAACCTAAGTTGTCCACAGCTTGCCTAAGGACTGTTGTCAGTCTTTCCGGACAAAAGCAACAAACTTTCTAGGGTAGAAAAGGAGGCAGAGGTAACTCTTCTGACCTTAGGGAGAATAAAAAGCTCTGTTTCCCCCAGAGAAACCAAGGCAGCAGGCCATAAAAAGGAACTCATTTCACCACATGGTATTAAAAGCAAGAAAGCACACAAATTCTATTTTCCATTTAATTACAGCATGCACAGAAAGAGCATAGTCCTGGTACAGAGTAAGCACTATCTAGATATTTGCCAAAAAATGATTATCTTTCATGGAAAAGGGGATAGGCATGAAATGAACCTATTTAATGGTTATCTCTGGATAATGTTTTTCTGTAATTTGAAAATTATTGTAATTAACATCCAATATTTTCATAGCAGAGCAAAGTTGTTTATTCTGTCAAAGACATCTCTGGAAGATCATATTTGGAGAGCTTCTCAGATAAGAACTGTTCTACCAGTACCTAGGTTTTCCTGGTCTGATGACTTTTTATAAAGCTAAACTTTTCTGTCTAAAGTATTATTCCAGAGACTCATTGAGAAATGCCAGGCATGGCAACAATACCCATAATTTAGCTGTGAAATGATGTCTGACTAAAAATAGCTGTCATTTATTAAGTGTCTTACACTAAACACAAACCAAACTCACTGCCCTCGAGTCCATCCTGACTCACGGCAACATTATCGGACAGGGTGGAATGGTCCCTGTGAGTTTCCAAGATAGCAACTCTTGGGTTCCAACTGTTGCCTTTGTGGTGGGCAGCACAACCCAGAACTACATGTCATACCATTTAATTTCGTTTTTGTTCTAGTCACATAATTTTGTGCCACCGTGAAGACATGAAAGGGCAGCGATGAAGTCTAGCCTATCACTGAAGTCACAGCCTGATGGTGCCTCCCTGTGGGGTTGGCCTTCTCATTAAGGAAAGTCCTAGGAACCTCCCCTCTCTCTCTGCCTTCCCCTTCATTATGGAAGTGGCTGCCCGAGTCTGAAGAGGGACTTAAGAACTAGAGTCTGAATTATATACTTGAGTTGAACTGAGCTGGTCTATTTTCTTGATATCTAACCACTTCTTGATGTAAAGCTCTTTCTTACACATATGCGAGTCTGTTTCATAAATCTGTTTCTCTAGTCAATCCAGGCTAATGTGGTGTTTTTTTTTTTTAAATCATTTTCTTGGGGGTCCATACAACTCTTATCACAATCCATCCATCCATCCATCATCATCCATCCATTATGTCAAGCACATCTGTACCTTTGTTGCCATCATCATTCTCAAAACATTTTCTTTCTACTTGAGCCCTTGGTATCAGCTCTTCCTTTTTTACCCCTGCCTAATGTGGCTTTTATTGTGGTTATTAAAGATGTTTTTTAAGGAACACCTATTAAGTAGAAGACATCTACTTAATACTATCCAGGCATCTCTGGATAGCACAAACAGGGAAGCACCCGGGGTTAGCTACGGGAGCCTGCCTAGAGGCACCTCAGAAGAGACACCTGGGAGGTGTTTCAGAAAAGTAGCATCATATGACCACCAGCCATACGCTCCATACATACATGGGTCACCAGGAAGTGCCATCAACTCAGCGGCGCTGTCAACCACATGTAGAGGACAGCTTTCTAAGCACAGTCAGGTCAAGAAGAAGCCACGGAGTCTTGACTCTGAAGGCACCTCTAAGGAGATTGACCGGAATCCTGTAAGGTCCGTAGTGCTATGGGTATTAATCGACGTTAAGGGGAGAGGAAAGGTAGGGGCGAGCACATCCAAGTCGATGTGTGAGAAAACCAAAATCCAAGCCACTCCCATGGAGTCAGTCTCGCTTGTCGTTGTGCCCTACCGAAGGTGTCCGTTGCTGTAACTCTCCAGGGACAGGTAGCCTCTGTTCTCTGCTGTGCATAACTGGTGAGTTTGAACCACAAACCTCTCCAGTGGGCAGTGCAGCACACACACACACACACACACACACACACACACACACACACACACCAAGCTGGCACCACCTAAAAAGAACTCCTAAGAGTGTGAGTGTCACAGCAGAAATATTTCCAGGGTTGTGATAGAGTTGTGCCAACATGGCACCCATAAGAAGATATGGGTGGAGTTTAGCCCATCAATCAGGTCACAGCTTGATGACCTCATTTGGAGGTTCCACAGAGATAAATGGCTCGCTGGAGGAGACAGGTCTCTCTCTGTCTCTCTCTCTCTCTCTCTCTCTCTCTCTCTCTCCCTCTCTCTCTCTCTCTGCCTTCACCTCACTGCTATCGCATCTCCCAGAGAACTGTCAGAGCCACACGGAGCCCTCCGCAAGCCCTGGAGATGCATCCACTGACATCGGATCCACAAGACTTTGCACCCGCCCACCTGTGAGCCTCCCGCATCATCGCATGTGGCTTCATGAGTTTGAAGAGGGATTTGTGGGCCAGAATTGGACTTGAGTTGTACTGGGCTGGGACGTTTTCCTTAGCTACAATTACTTCTCAACAGAAAGCTCTTTTCTCTACATATATGAGCGTCTCAGGGTTTGTTTCTCCAGCCAACCCAGCCTAACACCAGGGTTAAATTAATGCTTCAGCTGAAACCTATGATTGAAGCAAGGGCCCCTGTTCCTGGCCGCCCAGACTGGAGGGCGGGAAGGCAGGTCTGGCACAGGGGCCAAGGCTCAGAAAGGACTGGCCTGGCTCCTTCTTCAGAGACCATGAGGCAGGAAATGGGCTTCCCCCAGCTTCCTGAAGTCTCCTCATGCAGACATTCTAGACATTTTCCATTCTCTAATATATATGTTTTCACATGCCTATTTTACCAATAATGTGCTTTTTTACAATCCTTACTTCTATCCTAGTAATCCTCTAAGTATTCAGTGAGTATTACCAAATGGCGATGAAACAGGTGGTTTTTATTATTATTATTTAAATGTGCTCTCATAATGAGAGAAAACCTTGACTTTAGGTTTGCTTGATAGATATTTAAACCAAACTATTTCCTTACATTAGAGGGTGAAAAGGGTTGACGTCAGCTGGTCCTCCTGTAGACCAGCGGTTCTCAACCTGTGGGTCACGACCCCTTTGTGAGTCAAATGACCCTTTCACAGGGGTGGCCCGATTCATAACAGTAGCAAAATTACAATTATGAAGTAGCAGCAAAAATAATTTAATGGTGGGGAAGGGGTCACCACAACATGAGGAATTGTATTAAAGGGTCACAGCATTAGGAAGGTTGAGAACCACCGTTGTTGAGCTTTTCAAGTCCCTAGCAGAAAATAGAATTGATAATTTCTTGAAACGTAAATTTTACATTGGCTACTAAATATACCTGGCCCTGATCAGTAGATTCAAATCTCCTTATTAGCAAGTCAATTCTGTCTCATAGTTGATTCTTTCACTGAGTGGAGTCTGACTCATAGCCACCCGATGAGACAGGGTAGGACTGCTCCCTGGGGTCTCCAAGGCCGCAGATCTGTCTGGAAGCAGAAATCTCAACTTTCTCCTCAGGAGTAGCTGTGGACTGGAGGTGCTGACCTTGTAGTGAGCAGCCCAACACATAGCCCTCAGAGTTACCAGGCTCTGAGATAAAGACAGATGATCACGATGCTTCTTAACATCTAGATGGCAGATGGGATCAAAGTGAGGCTTTCGACACCTGTCAACAACTACAGTCCCAGAAATCCATCAAGGAAACTCTACCCTGTCCAATTAGGTCACTAGGAATCAACATGGACTCGAGGGCAGTGAGTTTGAGTTTTTATGATATTCCAGACACTCTTCGAATATCTCCAGATTTTCACCATCAGTCATTATACGAACTGTGCAAGGTAGAACCCCTTCCCTGCCAATGGCTTCTTGTGAAAACTCCAATAATGTTAACCGTTCTCATTAACCAGTCAATACCTCCAGTAAACAAAGTCAGGCGCATGTAATAGGTGAAGCATTTACTAAGAAGCAACTTAGTTTCAATTTGGCACAAATCTTTCATTTAAACACTATTGATCCCCCACCTCCCACCCAAATTATTAGACTCTAATAACTCTACCTCTTACTTAAGCACTTGTGTGGGGCAAATATACCATACCTCAGGCTAGAGAACTATTGATTTACTTCTTTACTAATTTGTAAAATTAGACATTCTGCCTAGAGAATGATGTAATGAAAATATTCTGAACATGACCCATCTTAAAAAGACATAGTCCCTCAGAAGCCATTAGAACATAGATCAGTAGATTTAAGGGGGGGTGTGGTTGAGAGTTCAGAGGGTAGTGGTGACTCAGGGTAGGGACTCCATGCAGAAAAGACCCAGGTTCCGCTTCAGGCAAAAACAACTTAAGTACAGCCATCATTGATCTGCCAGTGAACATATTAACAGATTACAGTGGTGTTTGCAGACTAAAGCAATCTAGACAGAGAAAGGCCTGGCAGCTGATCTACTTCTGAAAAATCATCCATTGAAATTTATGAATGAGGGGGAGTGCGGAGTGGAGACCCAACGCCCTATCTGTAGGCAGCTGGATATCCCTTACAGAAGGGTTGCAGGGAGGAGATGAGAGAATCAGGGTGCAGTGTAACAATGATAAAACATACAACTTTCCTCTCGGTCTTTAATGCTTCCCCCCACCCCCCTCCCCGGCCCCTCCACCACTATCATGATCCCAATTCTACCTTACAAATCCGGCTAGACCAAAGCATGTACACTGATACAGATAAGTGCTGGGAACATAGGGAATCCAGGACAGATAACGACCTCTCAGGACCAATAATGAGAGTAGAGATACCAGCAGGGGAAGGGAAAGGTGGGAGAGAAAAGGGGAACCAATCACAATAATCTATAGGTAACCCCCTCCTTGGAAGATGGACAACAGAAAAGTGAGTGAAGGGAGACATCGGACAGTGCAAGACATGGAAAATAATGATAATTTATTAATTATCAAGAAGGGAGGTTGTGAGGAGCTAATAACAAGGGCTCAAGTAGGAAGCAAATGTTTTGAGCATGATGATGACAACAAATGTACAAATGTGCTTGGCACAATGGATGGATGGATGGATGGTGACAAGAGTTGTGCAAGCTCCCCATAAAAATGATTTATAAAAAAAAGAAAAAGATTAAATAAACTTCAAAAAAAAGGAAGAAATTCTTACCACAGTTCATTCACTAGCAGAACAGGGCTTGGCACAAGCAGAGTTCCCAGGGATTGAGGGTTGCATCGAAGACAGCTACGAACAATAACACAGTGTGGTTGAGGGTCTTGGACTCCTGAGGCCTTCAAACCTCTGCTTGCTTGCTTGGGTTCACTCAGGAGAGGGCCTTTTACTAACTCGTGGCCGTTTCCAGGGACAGGCTAAGGGCACTGCATTCCAGGCTGCCCTTCTCCCTATTGACTTATCAGTTAGACATTTCAGTTTCACAACCAGATTCGGAGTTTAGCACAGGAAGCAGCTATTCCATTGCAACCCATCGTATGCACAACTCTCCCATCTAAATGGATGGGTTCTCCCCATCGCTTGTCCCTGTGAAACAGATGTCAACTGTCCTAGCAGAAGGTTTTTTTTTCAAAGAAACAGAAGCTCCTCCTCCTTGGGGGTAGTCCAAACCCTCGAGGTATCCCCCTGTCTTTCTAGTGGGAAAAGACTGGCGGGGAAATGTGAAGTAAGCGCAAGCTCTTTACCAGACCGAGGGGACCTAGAGACGGAGACCCAGACAGTCGAGGCCAGATTGTGCTGCAGAACGAGGGGCGGAAGGACTCTGTTTCCTTCCCATCCTGATGGATGAGCAAGTGACAGGGAAGAATGAGAATCTCTGACTCCCAAATCAGCGCCCCCATCCGATAGCGTCACACGTGGCAGAGACAGAGAATATGGGTAGAGGTGTGGGGTTCATACAGGCAGGGCTTCAGACTTGGGCCTGGTCTACTTTCATATTTCCCATAGGTACCTATTTTGGAAGAAGGACAGAAGGAATCTGTGTACGTGTAATAGGTAGGCTGTTGTGCCAACAAGGCCTAAGAAGATGGTTGGATTTGTTGCGACAACATGGCCCGTGGGCACATGTGAGACTGATTGAAGGGCAGAGATATAAATGGCTCGTCAAGCCTCAACTTTCTTCTCTTTCTCTTGGATCTTCAGACCAGTCGGCTGCCTTGTTGGTCCTGTGTCTCCATCTCCAAGCTTCACTACCTGTAGGGCTCCTAATCCATGGACTGTGCTGTATGAGTTGATGTTCCTTCAGGCCCTGCTTCGCCACGCTCCTGGAGTATACATCTCTTGAGTTGGGGCCTGTCAAACCCTGTCATCTGGCTCACTGTTAGTGACCTGCCTTGCTGTTTGCTGCTTCTGGTCAGATAACCTGAATTGCTCTATAGAGGACTACTCGGTGGCCCTCAAGACTCAAAGAACTACCAGTGTACTAACTGTCTCATCCAAGTGAGTTACATGGAGCCATTTGTACTGCTTTATAGATTAGTTAACTGTTTATTTCTTATGCTAGATAGCTTTATATCTATATAAAAATATAGATAAAAGTATTAGTGCCCTGGTTTTGTTTCTCTAGAGAACCCTGTCTACCACAGTATGCAAGGCAGAGTTTTCTTCCCTGTCACCCTCACTTTCAGGCCATTTGTGATGCTTTTGTCAGGTGCCCCCTCTGCGGGCCCCCCCCCCAAATCCCTGTGGCAGCCCAGGTGCAAAGCCATGTCCTTGAGGGCCCTCCTTTCTGCCACTGCTCTCTGCTTCACCCAGCGTGACCTCCTCCAGGAGCTCGTCTCTCCCGACACCAGGCTCAACGTATGTAAGATGAGTTCTCTCAGTCTTTGCTTCTAAGGAGCACTCAGGCCATAATTTTTCCAAGGCAGAATTGATGGTCCTTTTAGGACCCCCTGATACTTCCCATACTTATTCGACATGTACTAGACGGGTGCCTAACCTGGCTTTCTCAAAGACAACCAAAGATGCCCCATACAGCCTGTCTGAGAACTCCCAGTAGAGCTTGCCACCCAACTTCCTGGTGGGAAATAACCCACAGTGATTGCCCCGGTGATGCACTTGCCTCACTCAGAAGGTCATAACCGCACATTTCTCAAAATAGAAACTCGATGTGTGTTCAGGGTTCTGAGGCTTGTGTGGGTAAGTAAGCAAAATTACAATCAACCACTCTTTGGACTTCTCACCTACATCTGGAAAAGGGGCTAAAAGTCATTGGAGAAGAAAATAAAACTGTATTGTCTCCCGTGTTCACCTTGTAAAGGGATGCCTGTCTGATGTATCCCTGTCACAACAAGCCTTTATGAAGCACAAAT